>JAWNPV010000001.1:0-64108 GCA_035078785.1 Collessia kirishimana
GCCCCAAGCACCGTGGTCAGAGCTATGTCGGAAAAATTAACATTTTCCATCCATTATTGGAATTTTGGATTTTTTTTTTTATTTTTCCCGTTGTATCTAATGCTTGAGGGAAAGTAAAGCTCAGCATAAATGAAACTTTCATGGATCTTTTTTGGCTTATTTGGAGCCAATGTACTGAGCCTGAGGGCTGGCGTGTGCGGCTGCATTTTCTTTGTCTTCACTTGACTTTTGCTTTGATTGCTGCTTGCAGTTTACAGTTTGTGGCAATTTGAACGTTTGCCAAATTGCTTTCCACACACACCAGCACCCACACCCACAATGCAGACGCACATTCTCCCTTTTCGTTTTGGCCCAAATGGGCACCCACAAGTCACGAATATCAAACGCATAGGAACACAAAAATGTTGCGCCTGCCTGTCGTCGGGCCAATGCAATTTGCAAATAATATACCCGGTCGGTGGGTAAGAGGGGGAAACGAACGGCAAGTTGACAGAGAGGAGACGACGATATAAAAACAATACTAAGGGCAGAGCTGCCCAGTCAGAAAGGGAATTTGATTTGAAGCAAATGCTAACATGCCAAATGCAAATACAAATCATTCGCATCATTTGACTTCCGGCAAGGCATGACGGCAGACAAGGACAGAGGGGCAGGAGAGGGAAGCTGAAGCATTTTGTTAAGCTGTCTGGCCTGTTGGCTGCATCATAACAAACTGCAATGTGCCACAGATGTTGGTCTGGTCTCTAGTCATTAAAAGCAACAACGACGATTTTCTTTCTTCAAGATGCTGGAATTCTAGCTAACTAGGGGGTAAAGCAAGTGATTCGAACGGCTTCTCCTTCTGGAACCTCTTAGTAAAAACCTATTATCTTGCTTCAGGCAGAAGAAAAGACAAATTAGAGGGCAGAATCATTTCCCATCTCAGCATTCTAAGAATGATTCGCATTCGTCAATGGTGTGACGTCTGCGTTTTAAATATTATTGTATCTGTTGCTTGCCAAATGCGAAATGAAAACGACGCCAATGACAGCCGCCAGCCGGGCGCCCACTAAACAAACTGAACTCTCACCTACAGCTGCCCAGAAAAACAACCTCTGTTAAGCCGCTGTCTGCACATGGGGATTACGATCTATCTTGGCCACATTGAAGGCCAGCTTCCTGATACCCCCATATACCCCGATACCCTGATACCCTGATTATGCCCTCATTGCGCTACCAAATTCAATCCCCCTACAGAGCCAGTTTGCTGCCAATATAAACAAAACATTTGCACAAAAGATTTTGTAAGCAAAATGCTTTCTAATTTACGATACAAGTTATTATTAATTTGTCAGGGGGGCGACGCATAAATTTCGTTATTAGAAATCCGTATAATTGGGTAAGAATTCTTCTAAGTCCGTCTGTCCGTCTGTCATTTAGACTGTCAGACTTTGTCTCTTTTGTTATAAGCTCTTGAGTGTGTGTGAAATTTTTAATGCTCTAAATCTCGGACGACAGAACTTTTTGTTAAGTGGAATCACAAATCTTTACATTATAATATAAATTTATGTTTTTTTTTATAAGAATATAAGTTCCTGATGAGCAATCTTAATTAAATGCTCTTTGATGGATAGCTTCCGTGCTTTAATAAATCTCTTTTGAGGAAAATTCTACTGCTGAAGAAATATACTTTGCTGACGCTCACAAATGCAAATCGTTACATTGGAAAACCATTTTTTATATATCAATAGACAGATAGATAATCGGGATATGGTAATTTGTAGAGCAATGCCGACATCCTACAGCTCCTAAGATCAAATAGAGTATTCAGCCTTCGTCTGGTGGTGTGTGGCGTCCTCCATGGCTTGTTTGTTTATTTAACGTTTGTTCATTTGTTGCGCTTGATCGCGTTGTCTTGGCCCTATACGACATGAGTTCGAACGCTGCGGCTCTACTTATGCGGTTGGTAATGCCAAGTGTCTGCCCTAATGGCTCATGGCTAATTGTTTTGATGACATCTCTATAAATACTTAAGAGTATGCGGCGAACTCAATTATCTGATGCTGATGCTGATGCTGATGGGTTAAGAGTAAAAGTCTTTTGCGTGAGTCGGTCGCCCCTGAAGGTCGCCTGCGAAATCCGCTCCATCCGCTGTTGGTAAGCTAATGCCTTTGGCATTGTTAACTGGAATTATGTTGGGCTAGAGCTAGAGCTAGAGCTGATTCTCATAGTGAAAATGAGCAAATACTGCGACATATACATGTGTTGTATTCTATTTGAATTCCAAACAGCTGGCAAATGTCACTTGTCACAACGATTTTACGACAATTCCAACGCCCACAGCCATACACAACAGTCCACAGGCAACAAGTAACAACAGCAACAAGTCGATTTGGTTTTGGACTCGGATTTGGACTCACCTTTGCAGATCTTTATATTTACTCGTAACATATCTGGCCCTGTTTGTTTGTTTGTTGTTCCTCCCCTTATTGTTGTTATTGTTACACATATCACATGACTGAATGTTTATTGTCTTTTGTGTTCTTCTCTCTCTTGCAGGCAATCTTATTTTATACACCAAGATGGCTGTGGAAATCTTGGGAGGGTGGCAAGATTCATGCGCTCATCATGGACTTAGACATAGGCATTTGTTCCGAAGCCGAGAAAAAACAAAAAAAGAAATTACTTTTAGATTATTTGTGGGAAAATTTAAGGTAAATATTCCCTAAACAATTCCCAATTCAACAATTTCAATTTATTATTTATTTAATTATATGCGACAATATTTATTTATATCACATCAAGAGATAGATGGTTAGAGCTGCTGAATTTTTTCATTTTTAATATATATTTAAAGGTGTCACATAAATGTCTAGACAGTTTCATGGCAACATGTGAATTATGCATACCCCAGATTCTTCCAAGTTCCCCGTTTTATATAGAAAATCAAGCAAATATGTCTGTATATAGTAGAGTCTGCCAAGCTAAAGATAAGGGTAAAGGTTTCCTGGTTTCCAGGAAGGAAAATAATTTACAAATCTATATTCCATTTAATTCACTAAAATTGATCGTTTATGGTTAAGTAGGTAGTTTTTTTTTTTTTTAGTAGTAGTTAAGATGAAACAGGAAAACTGTAATAAGAAGAGTCTAGTCTTACAGCTATATGTGTGTACGTAAGCATGATTGTTTATACAAATGAACAACTAAAAGATAAGAGCAAAGAAGCAGTTAACAGTGGAAGGATTTTTGTCATATTTGGCTTAAATTAGTTTCGGCTTCCAAAAACATTTTTTACTTTCTTCGCTCGAAATATTTTTGTTTTTAATATGATGCAATTATTTTTATAAAACCCAAACATGTTGATATATAAAAAAAATTATAACTTATATTTTTCTCATTTCCCTATAGATATCACAATTGGTGGGCGTACAGATATTACGTATGTGAACTGCTCGCCCTTATAAATGTGATAGGTGAGTACAAAAAACCTTGGCCCTATCGTTTACTGTATCCCACACCTTCAAGAGTAAGGCAATACATCCTTGCTGGGTATTTGAAAAAAGTAATTTACTGATCAATATGAAAAGCTGGCTTAAAATGAGTTCAGTTTTATATGCAACCCCAAGGCTATAGAACGCAAGGGTATATGAGTGAGGTGAGGCGAACAAAGCTTAGAACAATAGATACTTACAATGTAAGTGATTCACCATTAAATTTCAACAGAAATACACATTACCAAATACGAATATAAGTATTTCACAATACAATGTGTTGTGTTGTGTTTTTTTGTGGTTTGTTTTTGCCATTTCCCCTCGTGTGCTTATAGAATTGTCTGTCAGTGTGATAATGTATGCTTGCATGGCCAAAGGCCGAGTTCCATTTCATCAGGTGTGCCACGGTCTATATACTCGTTCAATAAACAAACTTTCGGGGCTAACAATGCACAGTCGACACACAATCGACAATCAGAATCGACGTGTACACATATAGAGAATCCGGCGGTGGTGGGTGTTTATATATATATATTTTATATAGGTATATATCTGTAGACCCGATTCGAGACTCGCACCGACATATTGCCCACACAGATCCACGTAACCACAGAGCATTCAGCATTCGTTCGCTTGCCGCTGGCTCATTCGCCATATTCATTAACATTCCGATTATTTCTGCTGAAAAATCAATGACGAATTTTTATCGACTGACCGCAGCAGCCGCATCATCAAAATAAACAAAAAACGAAAACAATTTGATGATTTTCCTCGTGTTTCTTTGTTTTTGCCTGCCTGGCTGGCTGGCTGGCTGGCTGGCTGTGCATCTGCTTAGTCCCTGTCTGTGTCACTGCTAGCTCCACCCCAACCCTCCACCCATCGGTCAACACCAACCAACCGCCCGTCCGCCCGCCCCCATGCCAAGATCTGCGGTTGCTGTCGCTGGCTAAACGTGCGCCACGCACGTTGAAATCCAAAATCTGACAAAATAATGAACTGTCAGAAAACACGAGAAATAAACAATAATAATACGCGTAATCGTTCCACAAAATGGCCGACATCCAGCTGGAGCTAATAGTGAGCGGAGTGCGGGCCGTGCGGGGAGGGATGCAGGCTTGTTGAAAAACGCAACTGCCTAATTGGCCTGGGCTGGGGCACCCTTGTCAGTCCCAAAAGGGGGAGGCTAATGCGCTCGCCTGCAGTTGGTCGCCGCTGTGGCATTGTTAGGCGACTAGGTGCGCCATTAAGAGTGACACCTTGTTTGTCTATAATTAGGTCTTGTTGAGACCGATATATAGGGGCACTGATCACCGCAGGAAGCCGCCGCCATGTCGAATTGATTAATGAAATTCCTAAAACCATATTGTTAGATAAAAACCTTTCAACCAGCTCTTCAATATCAATAATCAATAATTGCAAATAAATAAACATTGGGTTTCCTCATCCGTCTTAGCTGGCTCATCATAAACATTACTCATCTCGTCTTCGTTACTTTTTATTGGCATATTTTTCACTTTTAATGATTTTACAAACCTAATCAAGCATCAAGTTGTTAATTTAGGTTTTAATTACTTTAATTGATTAATTAATCAATTAAAAATTATTTATGCGTGTTTGCTTTGCTTTGCTTTGCGTTTCGTTTCATTTCATTTCGCTTTGACTCATTTAGTGCTAAAGACATGTAGATCAGATCATAGTACGTCGGCCGGACAGGGGCGATAGATCAGGCGATGAATTTGCCATTTGGCATTTGCCGAGTCGTCCGTCCTAAGTCCGTCCGTCCGTCCATTCAATCGAGGCGAAACGAAGCGTAGCCCAGCATAACGTCAGTTTATACATCATTTTCATATTGTTAACACAATTTAAAACAATTTTCCAAGAGCAAACACACACGCACACACACATACACACACCTATGTACATGTATTATAGATGATAGTATATATAATCGTAAAGCAAAACTGGCGTGGCAGCAACGAACCCATTAATTAGACCCGCCAATATATTTTTCCGCTTTTTTTTTGGTGTTTTCTGTTGATTTTTTTTTTTTTTTTCGTTCGTTCGTTATGAGATAAACAGTGAATGAAACCCAGTGGGAAGTCAAGAAAGGCGAAGGATGGCAGAGGAAACCGAATTTAACATTTCACATTTCTCACCTTTGATTTGCTTATATTTTTCAGGTCAAATGTTTCTTATGAATCGATTTTTCGATGGCGAATTTATGACATTTGGCTTGGATGTGATAGATTATATGGAGACCGATCAGGAAGATCGCATGGATCCTATGATTTACATATTTCCCAGAATGACAAAATGTACATTTTTTAAATATGGTTCAAGTGGGGAGGTAAGTTCTCGACATATAAAATTATAAACAACACAACAGCATAAATAATAAACAAAATTACAATTAATGGCAGATCCATTAATTTTTTGTAAAATATTAACATGTTGAAAGGCCCATCCCATCTGTTGAATGTAGACTTATTGAGTGCGGGATGGTTTAATAAGCCTTAACTCTACCGTTTCTTCTTGTATTTATAGGTGGAGAAGCACGACGCCATTTGCATTTTACCATTAAATGTTGTTAATGAGAAAATTTACATTTTCCTTTGGTTTTGGTTTATATTATTAACGTTTCTCACATTATTAACGCTAATATACAGGGTGGTTATTATATTTTCACCTCGAATGAGGGTCTACTTATTTCGTATGCGATTTAGGTGAGTATATTTCACCCCCCTTTACACATTTACAAGGCTCTAATCTAAAATGCATATTTTCTTTCGATTCTTTCCGTTCCATTCCGATTACAGGTTAGTGCGTCGCGACGCAATTGAAATAATCGTTCGTCGTTCGAAGATGGGCGATTGGTTTTTGTTGTATTTATTAGGTGAAAACATAGATACAGTTATATTTCGAGATGTTGTACAGGACTTAGCGAATCGTTTAGGACATAACCAACACCATAGGGTGCCTGGATTGAAAGGTGAAATACAGGATGCATGATATTGGGAGTATTAGAAGCAATACAAAATGCAATTTGTCGTCTCCATTTAAACAAACATCAACTTCAACATCAACAAGAACAAGAACAACAACAAGTACAACAACCGCAGAAAACGCAGCAGCAGCAGCCGCTTCATAAAGTCGTTAAATATAAAAGTGAATAAAAAACCGTATCTTACAAATACAACCAAAAAAAAGGGAAATGCAAAAAAATGTTATAAAAAAAAGGCAACAACTCACATCGAAGTCATTTCAATCACAAAAAGCAGCAGTAACAGCAACAGCAACAATAGCAATAACAACAACAACAACAACTCGATAGAAGAGACAACAACATGTATTAGCAACAAGTCTACCTATCGATAACGAACGACCATCATCGATATCAAGCAGAACAACGAAGCGGTCTAAACTGAAGCCAACACAAAACAAAAACAAAGAAAACACCCCCAATAAGAAAAAAGGAAACGAAACAAACAACAATTAGCAAACAACGAAAAGAACACCAACAAAGCAATTGAAAAGCAGCAGTAGTCGGATAAGGCAGAGGCTGGACACAGGGCAGCCAATCGATATCAAAGATCGATTAACAGTGCGACCCCGAAAGCCAGCTAACCATAAGGACAAGACAGGACTGGACAATCAAAGGCAATTGGCAACTGCCATTGATGGTCCGTCGCATGGATTCAAAGTCACGCAAAGAGCAGAAAATAGTCACGAGTGGCTCGATATCAAAGGACAAGTATAAGGAATTGGAAACGGAAACGGAAAGGAAACGAAACCGAATACAAAGAGGAAGCAACAATCAAAGAGGTGTGGGCTTTAAATGAGCTGAATAAAAGACAAAGACACAAAACTGGTTAAGCAAAGGTCTCTCTATCTCTCAGCATTAATCAATCGACACATTCACACGCATGGCAAACACACACGAACACACATACCTACACACCCACACACATACTCATTAAGCCCCGTAGTAGCCATATCGATAGCTATCGATAACACCCACTCACGTAAGCACCCGCACTTTGCTTGTCATGGCAGCGCGCTTGGAAAAACCAAACATCAACAAAGTCGAGACGACGCCCGCGAAGAATTGCATTTCTGTATTAACCACCACAACAACAACAACAACAGCAACAACAACGACACCAAGAGTCAGCAGCAGAAGAAGAACAACAACAAAACGATGCAAACAACATCGACTGCAACTGTTACAACAAATCGAAATAGAAGCAACGGTAGAAAGTAGTAGATAAAAGAAGCAACAGCAGCAGAAGAAGAAGCAGAAGCAGAAAGAAAAGCTCATCTCTATCTCTCTCTCCCTCAATCTCACTCTCTATCTCTCTCTCTCTCTCTGCCTCTCTCTCTCTCTCTCTCATCTCATCGAACAACGAGCGAAAAAAACATTTAAAAATAAATATAAAAATTACCAAAAAAAAAAAAAAACAAAACCAAAAAAAAAAAACTAAAAAACACAAACACAATTAAGAAGCAACGTTTAAATTAAATTCAATTAAATTAAATTACTTATTACATAAACAAAACAAAAATGATATCTTGAAGTGTTCATGTATTCAAAAAAAAAATGTAGGTTAAACTTAAATCATAACGAATAATTCTATATATATATATGTATATATAGATGATATATGTATAAATATATATATAGATAGTCACTTATATATATATATATATATATATATACATATACAAATACAACCAACAAAACAAAACAAAACAGAATAAAAAACAATTTTTTTTCTAATTATAAGCATTTGTATTAATCGCTAAAAACAAAAACAAAACAAAGAATAAAAACAAACACACACACAGACACACTCATGCATTTTTTGTATACAACAAAAAAACAAAAAAAAAAAAGAGTTAAGTAAAAAGAAAAATGATCAACAAAAAATATCAATGAATATCAACAAAGAACAAAAAATAAAAAAAAAAACATAAAAAAAAAACCAACAAAAAATACCATGAAATATGCAAACAAAAGAAGAAAAAACAAAAAAAAAAAAATACGGAAAATACATACTTTTACATTTACATTAACATTAACGTAAACATTACATAGTTTAATTCTAGATCAAAACTATAGAGCAAACATTATATAATCGTATTAAACACACACACACACATACACATTTACATACAGCTACATACCCTTGCAGACAGACACAGCCCTACAAACACTTTTTTAATGCCAAAAAGCCCGCCAAGCTGCTGACAATTGCTTTCTAACAAAGGATTTTGCTATTGCGGAGTCTCCTGTAACCATTTTCAAACAGCCATTGGCAATCCAGACAATTCCAGGCATCTTAAGTGAACGCTGGTTAACCCCGGGTATCATCAGACGAATCAGTAAGTGAACCATACAAATTTCTATATCTGTCCCTGTCCTTTCCGTTTTTAATTTACGGCAGCAGCGGCGAGTGTGTCGTATAAATCAAACTCTCAGTCTCAGTATTTTGCCTTCCAATATGCTTCGGCTTTATTGCATTATGTATAATCAACCTACCTGTTCATGACTCTGAAAGTTTTCCAGCTGCCATAAACTCATACTGAATCGAAGAAGTCTAAACCCCAACTACAAGGGGGGGGGACTATAAAAGATTTAGGGATTTTCAAGATTGATAGATAGAAAAGCATACAGGTTGGAGTGACACAGGTAGTGTGGTGCATCGATAGGTTTCACTTTTAGAATGGCGGTCTAACAACTTCTGGGCAATAGGCAGCAGCCTGAAATTTCTCCCAGTGTATGTAGGGCAATCGCTCACGATCAGACACATAGACACACTTAAAGAAAAAACAGCTAAACATTCATGTAACAAATTAGATTTGATGAACGAAACAAATTGAAAATTATTATGCCTACCGCATACATAAATACAAACATACTCACATACACATACATACATATTGATGTGTATTATTATTAAATCCAACATCAGCCGCATACATACGACTACATACATAAATCAATTAACTAAACTAACAATAAAGTTAATAGCCTCATTATAATCTCCACACTGAACACCCCCCCAGACCCCAGACACATGCTAAACGAACAAATTCCAAAGGAACGAAAAAAAATGTTTTTTTTTTTAACCCCCAACATATGCTGCTTTGTACAGCCTTAACAACACATCACACCACACACCACACACACACACACTAACACTCACTTAATAATTAATTTTCATATATAATTTAATAAAAATCAAATCGCTGGCATTGCAGCTGTGAAAAACCTTGAGAAGCCGACCGTGACTGCACTCATTGACACAGCAACACAAAACATACAAATTAATCTCACAAATTAACCAAACAAAAAGCGAAAAACTAAATGGAAAATAATGACGAAAAATTCGACTTTCATCATGTGCTTACAAAATGTAATATCCGTCCAGAAAACTTTTTGAAGCGCACTTTAATTATGCATAAACATAACCGTAAATTAGTTAGAACCAAGAAGAGGAGAAACTAACAACAGCTAAACCCAATCCACACTGTCCTACATCTCTGTTCTCAGTTCTCAGTTCAATTTCAGCCCGCAACTGTGTGCAAATGGACCAAATTTCATTCAACGTTCTATTCCTTGAATTATTCGAACCCAACCTGACGAGAGTAGATCAACAGGTTCCTGAATAATTTGAAAAAACGATTTAAAAAATTTGAAAGAAACTAATTCAGCCTACGAAACACTTGTTGAACCTGCTCTCTACTTATTCCCAGCCTTGTAGTTGCCCATGTTGCCTACTCTGTGGCTCTATCTGTAGCTCCAGCTGCTATTTTTTTTTTTTTGCTTGTCTACCAAACTGAAGCTCTAAAAAGGACGACCAAAGACACAAGTGTTTAAAGCCAAGCCAAGATGAAAATCTAACAAAGAAAATATCACTGCCAACAAAATAAAAAACAAAAAACCAAAAACCAAATATTAAAACAAACTTAACAAACTAAAATAGATAAATACAATTCATAGAACAATTTAAATAAAATATATACACACACACACGCACACTTACACACAGTCACAGTCACAGCTGCAATGGGTCGCATCGTAAAAAACTTAAATGAAGAATTTTGCTCTTTTGAATGAACATGAATAACGAATAGGATGGTGAATTCGAATGGAATATTTATTTCATTCAACAAAAACCTTTGGTATTAATTTGTAATTTATTGTATTTTTCCTTTATATTGTCACCCACACACTCTCAGACACACAAGCCTCCCCACACAGACATACAGCATACTCAAAGACGCATTAGATTTTAGCCGAGCATGAAAATGAAGAAGAAAAGCGTTGCGAAAGTGAACTTTTATATATGTTTAAGGTATATAAGATACGATATACATATAAGATTGCCATACAACTTAATAGAGAAAACACAATAATTATAAACAATAACAAAGGTAATGTGTAATTTTAGCATATGATTTTTTTTTTAAACAGCTTATAGTCTCCTAAGTCTAAATATAAATGGAAAACAAAACGAAACGAAACGAGAGGAAAATAGGAAAAAAAGGAAAACAGTAATTAAGGGAAATTTTTTTTTTTTTTTTTTTTTAACTACGATATAAATGAGAAGAAGGGAAAAACTGAAGAAACTATGCAATACACAAAGAAAAACCCAAGAAATCATTCAAGATGATATATATATATATATATACTTAGATATATATGATCTATATGGATAAAATGATAAATGATATTTAAATGTAATTTTACAAATTGAAATCGTAAGCATATTACAAGGAAATTGCCATTAGTTGTTAGTGTTAAAGCTATGCGTATGATCTATATAAATCTATATATGTATATATATATGTATCGTATATATATATACGATATATAGAGATATACATACAATATCTATAACTATAACTATAAAGCGGAAATCTGAAATTGGAAATCAGAAATCGTAAAGCCGACAGCAAAACCAGAACGAAATGAATAAGAAACCAAGCAAACAAGCGTAACGTAATGTAAAATGTACAATGCTGCGAAATGCATATGACAACAAGAAATAATTAGTTTTTAACAGTCTGTATCTCTCTCTCTCTCTATCTCTCAATCTATCTATCTATCTCCCTCTGTCTCTGACACACTCACTCTCTCACACTAAATCGCTGACTAAATCGCACTCGACTCCACTCAACTCCACACCACACCACACCACACACTCACTAACTCACTGACTCTTTAACACGCTCTGTCTCTCTCGAACTAAAAGCAACTGTAAAATATCGTAATGAAACCCTAAATGAATTCAAAAAACCAAGAAAATAAGAGGAAAAACACTTAAGTATAATGTAACGAATTCGAATACAAAGTCCACTGTGTGGTTTGTTTAATTTGAAATCTTTAATTCCGCGGAAGGATGAAATGCTCTATTTATTTGTGTTACTTTGTGAAACTGTCTTGGGTTTTCAGCAAAACTTAATTTTTCTAAGTATTCGCCCGTGAAATACTCACCAATCACCACAAACAAACAAACAAACAACCAACATAATAGCTGAAACGTGTCTAGATGTAAAATATATATATACATACAGACAGGCATATACACAGAAATATGTAGATAAATACATTTCAAACCATAATGAAAAAAACCTAGAAAAGCAATTAAGAGCCAAACATATTTAGACATTTTTACAAAAGAACATAAAAACAAAACAAATTTTCACTTTCAAGCAACACAGAGATGATCAGCCAGAGATTAGATTGCAAAGAGGCATAATCTTGTAATATTCCCAAGTCAGTTCGCATAAAAAGATCTTTTTGCCTGTCTTTCTTCTAAGCTGTCCACTGAGTCAACCTTGCTGGATTTGCCACTAGCGTTATGTCTCCTTCCTCGTCCTTGTTGAGTTTCTATCTTTTCAATTAGCTAGTTTCAGAGAATTTGTCTGATGCAGACCCTTGAACCATTGAGGGATTGTCGATATATGAATGATAAATAAAAGTGATCATCTCTGCCCTTGAATAACGATCCACTGCCATATTTTTCTCAAGATTTTTTCGTTTTTAAATCATTGAAGAAGAAAGAAAAAAGTCGCTTTAAAAATGATTACAATTCGAGAAATACAACCCAGATGAACATAATTCCATCAATAGTTATCTGCCACTGGCTCTCTTCATCTCTCTCTCTCTCTCCCTTTCTCTTTATGCATATTTATATATATATATATATATTTATCTCACTCTGTATTGTTTAAGTTTTACTGTTTTGTCAAATATTTATAGTTTTTAATTTCCCATTTGTATATTTATCTATTTAAATAATTATAATTTAATCTTTGTTATTTAACAAATAAAAGAATTAAGGAAAAAATTATTTGTCATTGATTTTAATTTTAAGTTTAATTACAAATTGTAAATAATTTCACAGCTTTTAAGATCCCGATGGCATCTAAAATAGATTAATAAAGTTTCCTTCTTGCCTAGCAGCAGGGAGAATTAGAAATGCACAAGCTGTGAGACCTTCTGACTCTCTATTAGGTTTTGATGTTTAAAGAATCAGGAAATTGCACAGCTGGCTGATCGGTTGACTCTACTCGTACTTAATATAAAACCTACAGATCTGCGGCCCTTGAATAACTTTTGCTTTACATTTTTAGATCTTTATCTCCGTCTGAGCCTCTCTTGAGCACCACTTATTCGACGAACATGTCAACAGACAAATTTCCTACTTTTCTCTCACTCCCTCTCTCTAACACACTCTCTCTCTATCTCTCTTCCCCCACTTTTTGTCTTCTATCTACACTCTATTAACACTCACACCCAGGCCCATACATACACGCGCACACAAAACTAAAGACAACAATTAGTGAAGCATATTGGTGAAATATACCTTACTTATATGAATAAATGGATAAATATTTTAAATCAATTAGTCAAAGGAATAAACAATTTGAATTAAACAATTAGAAAAGCATACAATAAAATCGATATACAGTTATACGCATACAATGTAACTTATTCAGCAATAAGGACGACAGATTATTGAACTACAAGCAAGAAAATATCAATAACTGACGACATAGTGAGAACTTTTTTACTAGAAACAAATTTTGAAAAACAAAAAAAAAAATTCCAAAATTTTCTACTCTTATGAATCAAAATTGTCTACAAATATATAAAAAATACAAAAACTCCACACACACACACACGCACACCCATATTAACAATTATATTGTTGCAAAAACCAACGGAGGTGACAACAACAAATTCAATAAATTGAAACTGCCAATTCATATGCTCAGAACAACGTTTACTCTTACTTATAATTTTAAAATAAAAAACCAAAAACAAAGAAAACATTGCTGAATATTTAGAAAAGTCCAGAAATTAAATCAAATTTTTTACAAATAAACGAAATGAGAAAAGTTGATAAAAATTCCACAAAAACTGTAAACAAAACGTTCGAGTTTTGGCAAAAATTGTGTTTTCTGCTTTCGGTTTTCCCTTATGTAAAAGTTTTACTCTAAATTCAAGACTCGTGAGTGCAGATTTATATGTGTGTATGTGTGACGACATAGCAGACAATAATTAGCGAAATGGAATCCCAGACCACATAGACTTAGTCCTGAACATGATCATATGACTTTGAGCTGTTAAAGTGTTTCGTTCCCCAGACCCAAGGACCCAAGAGCTGCCTTCACAATGATTTCCTCACCTAATTCTAACCGTTTCAAGCCAACCAGATCCAATGAGATCAGCAGAGATTTGTTTGTCTTCCAATTAAGGCCATTTTAGCATTAATTAAGCACTCAAGGTATACTTTCAAGTTAATTAATCGATTGTTTCTGTTTTTAGTTTCCTCTTTCGTTCTTTAATTTGTTTAGCAGAAGAAGCAAATGTAGTTCCTAAACGAAGGGCAACGCCAAGAATTATTTTATTTGGGCTTAGTAAATGATTTAAGAATCCAGCAGTTGATGTTCTTTTATAGGTTTTCCATCCGCTGATATATGCAGGTTCGGGTTTATATAGACGTATATGGATATATACATAGATACTCAGCCGACATATACACTAGAACATATAGTTGCCTCTTCTTCTAAGCACAACCCTTCTCATGTAAACTTTTTGTTTCCTTTTCTCTGTGTTTAAGAACAAAAATAAAACTGCCTTAAAGTGATTTTCGAGGAATATAATAAATACACACAAACCTAAACAGAACTATTAATGTATATATATACATACGTATAGACATATATATATATATATTATATATATAAATATACATTTATGTAGTCGGACATGAATTAAATAATTAATACGATAAACAGAAAACCAACTAACTTAGGCATTGCAATAACGATTTTTTTTTTACTAACAATAATTAGATCGTAAGTCTAAGTAAGAACTAAGGCGCAAACACACACACACACACACACACACACATTCTGTATATGGAAACAAAGATTCATTCTACATATAAATCAATATATTAGTAGACTAATCAATTGATCAGTAAAACGAAACACTTAGTTTAGCCGATAAAATTAGTCAAAGAAAACAATTTCAAAAACAACTAAAAACTATGAGAAAAATTTAGCAAAATTACAATTAAGTTTTCCAAATTCAGATGACTTTTTAAGCAGATCTATGACAACAGAAAACAGAAATCAGAAATCAGAAAAACCACAACGTAAACAAATATAGGAAAATAATATTAAAATTAATATTTAAAGACAACAAACCAAAAAACAAAAGAGAAATTAAAATATTAAAGTACTTTTTGTATTTCAAACTTTGTTTTCCAAGAGTTCTTAAGTTTAGTTTAAAGGAAAAACCAAATACTAAAGGTAAAAGAAAAAATGTAAAAAATAATTGCATAAATAATTTCAAATATATTCGCCGATTGCCTTCAACTAGAGGAATTTTTGATTAAAATAATAATTAATAATAAATTTAAAACCAGAATAATAATTATAATGCGTCTAATTATAATTGATAAACATAAATAAAATTAATAAAGAAACCAAGAAAATATTACAGCAACAGAAACATTAAGAACAACAAATCTACACAAAACTGAAATTCAAAAAGAACTGAAGTAAAAACAAAGATTTTAAAGCAGCAACAACAACAAGAACAACAAAAAACAAAAACAAAAAAACCAAAACAAAACGAAAACCTAAAATCATTCATAGTTGTACACAAAAGACAAAACAAGAAGAAGCAAAGCGAAACATAACCAACTGAGTAAATGATTACAAACTACAACCAATACAAGATTATGAATTACACAACCAGATATAATATAGCTTAGCATAGCATAACATACATGCATACATACATGCATTCATGCATACATGCATATATATATAATCAGAAAACAAACTGAAATTGCAGCTGAAAATTTCCCCCAAAAGTTCGCACAACGTTCAAGCTGAGAGCCACAAAAGCAACGACACTATTCTATCATCTCTGCTCAGTGCTGGATAGAGGCGGCCGCGGCCGTGGCCCCTTCGTTGACGAAAAGGATTCTCCTGAGAGGAATCTCTCTCTCCATTGAGACAACAAGGAATAGAGGAGAACAACGAGGGAACTGAATAGGAAAACATTAGAAAGCGTCTGCCGTTTTATTTGGTTTTTCTTTGTTTGTTAAAGGCAATTTTTTTACATTTAATTAATAGATCAAAGGACGATTTATTTAATTGTTCGTTCACTCAGCAGTTGGCTTTGTCTATGTTTCGCTGTTTATTTATATTTAATTTTTATTGGTTATTTTTCATTTAAAAACACTAATTTGAACAGACAGATCCATCTATATAGACATATCGAATGAATGAATCGTTTAAATAGAATTAATTTTGATTTTAAATACTTTTTCACGTAGACGCTTTCGCTGTCATCTCTTGTCTGGTTGATTAACGACAACAACAGGAATGAAGTTATATAGTCAGATACATCATACATATATATATACAAATACAAATACAAATATAAATATATAAATAAGCTGAAGTTTAATTAAAGAAAAGCAAAAGCAAATGGAAACACTCTATATAGCCTAATTATACAATAATACAGACAAAACCAAAAAATCTACAAGCTAATTGATAATTAAATTTAGAGATAAAAACCTAAAGGATAACTAGTTAAAAGAACTCATCACGGGACAAGAGTCTTGTGGTTTTTTTTTTTTCTTATTATTAAATTAAATCAATCTATTACGGGATAATTGCAGATTGAAGTAGTTATAACAATTATTGATAAATTTATTGATATATATATATACAGATAAACAGATATACAGATATACGGATATAAAGATATAACGGAATATGTATTTCATTCAATTTGTTTATAATTATTACGGAGTCGTTTTCATTTTTGTTAAATACGAAAACAAAACGCGCGAGCATGGTTAATAAAGCTTTAATTTGAAGCTATATAGTTACGTCTGTAAGTATATAAATGCGTTATATATACATGCACACATGCATACATATATTAATGTGTGTGTGTGCTTGTATATATATACATATATGAATATATATGAAAGCGGTAGAAATCACACACACTCACACACATCCACAGACACACACACAACAAACGTCCTCAGTTTATAAATTTTCAAATGAGCGACAAAAGATGGAAACAGAAGCAGAAACACAAACAGAAACAGAAAAACACAGACAGACAGACAGACAAGAATAGACAGAAGGAATAGGAAATCCAAGAGAAGAATTGTAAGCATTACGATTAAGCTTATGGCTAAGTATAAATGAATAATAATTAAATTAAATTAAATTATTTAAAATGCTAATTTTTAAAAGAGAAACTCAAACAAAGCAATTTAGCAGTAAATGTTGAATGAAATCGCAATGCAAACGGAAGCGGAAACGGAAACGTGTAGGAAGGACGCCCAGCCTTGGCTAGGAAATCATTAGGAAAGCGAGAAGGAGGAGAAGGAGGAGAGCAGTGGCGTCTGATATTCACACACCCCGCGACATATGTAAATGGACATACGTATACATCAATACATCTATCCATATATGTATGTATGTGTACATACATATGCATATATATAATCGACATACATATATATAGATACTAAGCTGCATCCAACTGATGTACGATGATGAATCTTTTTTTTTTTTCTTGGTTAGTCAAAATCGCGAAAGGAGAAAACAAACAAAAACAAAGCATAAGAGACAGATGGGGAAAAGGTCAGTCAGTCGGACAGTGGCAGCACAGCTAAGGAAGAAGAAAGCAAGAAAGCAATACAAATACACAACTCTCCCTTCCTTCCTTCCTTCCATCCCTTCTCCAACCTCTTTTCCCCCTCCTGTCTGGCCCCCCCAACAAAAAGGAAAAACAATATATATTGAGGATATATAAACGTGAATTTTTAGCCATATAAGTAATAACGAATTATACACAGACAACTGACAACAGGCAACAGACAAACACCAGACAACAGACAGACAGATGGACACACAGTAGGAAAGTCATATGGAAATGCATTGAGGGGGGAAACCCACACACGGCAACACCAGCAACAGCAGGCGACAGCAGGCAACAGCAGCAACAGCAAAAACATATTCAATTTATATAGTTAGTATATATATATTATATATACATACGTATTATAATACTAATACACATAAAACACATAACATTAAACGGAAATCAATTCGAATGGCAGTAAATTAATAGCAACAATAACGGTAAAATGCGAAATGCGAAAACATAAGACACAAGACAAAGCAACACAATTTTTATACAAAACAAGAAACAAATGCGAGACGAATGAATGGAAAACAAAAAGCAAAATACAAAAATATTGACTTGTAAATAACAATAAAACACACACACACCACCACTCACACACACACACACACACACACACTGACAAGCAAACACACATATATATTTTACAGTTAGTTAATTTTACAAAACAGAAAGGAAAAGATGAGGAAAAACTAAAATATTTCAGCAGAAAAAAGGCTCCACAATTAAGAAACATTAAAAATGGGAAAATGGCTAAGCAGCAAGTGAAAAACGAAAAAAAAAGAAAACGAAAAGAAAATCATATGCATTACCTACTACCACATACCAACCAACAACCATTAAGTCAAATGGCCAATGGCCAATGGCCAATGGCCAATGGCAAATGGCAAACAGGCAACAAGGAGGCAAAGCATTATAAAGTTCACAGAGTGAGGGGAAAAAGTACACAAAAAAACAACAAAAACAAAAGAAAAACATAAAAAAAAAAAAACATAAAACATAAAAGTTACAAGTTGACAGCCCTATTAAGCTGTTCCATAATCCCCCCCCTCTCCCCAAAAAAAGAAAAAACACACAAAACAAGAAGAAGCAAAAGTAAAACGAGAGAGCATGTTGATGAGAATTAATAATACAAAACAAAACAAGAAAAACAAAAAGAAAAACAAAAAAAATTACCAAGTAATATTATAAAAAATATTATTATATAAAATTATTATAATTATAAATTATTATTAAATAAAAGTCAAACAAAAGAAACGAACAAAGCAAAACAAAACAAACATAAACATAAAAAACAACAAGAACAACAACAACCATTATTATAATGCGATTAATTGAGTAATCAACAAAAAACAAAAACCAAAAACAAAAAACCAAACAAAACGAATTGACAACGTTGTATGATTTTGATCAGAAAGTAAAAAAACAAAAAACAAATAACAATTTTCGATTTGTTACGAAATATACATAAAAATTATCACAAAATGTCCTGCATTTTGCATTTATTTCTGGGCGGGTAAGGGATGGATAAAACACACTTTGGAAATTGTCCAAAACTGCAACGTTTCTGCATTCAGCCGAAGGTTGCTGATAAAAACGTAAAACATCGTTAATCTCAGGGTCTGGCAACTCTGCCCAAGTCTAGACAAACACCAGTAACGAGAATTAATTCTGTTTGTCAACTATATGTCGAAAGCGCCAGCTCAGCGTGGCATATTAGAAAAATTCAGCCTATGACCAACAGAAAGCGCCACAAAGTCGCCAAATTGATTTGCATAATTTGCGCTTTTTGTAGTTTTAAAATATTGTTCGAGTCTCGCTGCCACGCCCCATGAAAAAAACCGCCTTAATTTTTTCCAATTTGGGCCGTTTTAGCAACATTTTCCAGGTTCAGGTACCAGGCACGCAGAAATGACAAGTAGGTTGCTGTTTTTCGCCACATCCAACAGGTGGCGCCAGCTAGTTACACATGTTTCGTCGAATATGACACAGATGGCGCCAGTCAGGAGCTCCAATGTATTGAGTGTTTCGCTCTGTTTTGCACAGATGGCGCTTTGTAGTATCAAAAACTGCCTATACGTCCCAATTGTTGCGCTTAGCTTACGAAGGATGGCGCCAATTAGGTTTATATTTATGTTGCTTATTGGTTTCTACGGATGGCGCCAGTTGTATTAAAATTAGCCATTCTGCAGCTGTTTTGTAATGAATTGGGCTGGCACGGAAAAAATTATTTAAAACAGAAATCCAACAACCCGAATTGACGCAAATTTATGGCTGCTATGCTAAATAAAAAAAGGATTTAATATTGAAAGTTGCTGTGATCGAAATCGATTGAAAGGCGCCAAAGTCATCGGATTTGAATTAAATGTGGCTTTGCCACCTCGTTTTAATTACAATACATAAGAGAGTCGGTTGTAGGAGCTTTGTGGCTGTCTATTCTTATCAATCCAAAGGCAAGGAACTGCAAATTCTTAAGCTAAGAGCTTTAGAGTCTACATTTTGATCTTACTAATTAGATTGATGAGAGCCAATACGACGTCTTCATTGCCAATTTCCTTTGGGTTTGCCATTTTCTTAGTCAACTGCTTGGTCATGTTCTCCGCAGCCAAGGTGATGGAGTCAGAAGCTTCGCGAAATTGCCAGTAAGCTCCAGGCTTCCTGACCCTCGATTGAAAGGTCTTGTTGGCTATTGCATGCATGAACTGCGTTCCAGCCAACATCAGCGAGTTGCCAATTGCATTCTGCTCGGACTGCGAATCTGCCTGACCGGTGCCGTCGGGCCAGGATACGTTGGCCAGAAGGACTCCTTCAATGAGTTTGTTTAGCAGCTCTTTTGTAGCCGAGGCTATGGAAATTTCGTCTGCATTCAGATCCATTTGTGAATCGTTGGACAAGAACGCCACCGCGTGTTGACTGTATAGATCAGGTGGGACGTTGGTCATCGGATTAGCAACTGCATTATCCAGGCTGTACAGTTCGTTCTGGAACTTATTCTTGTTGTATTTGCCCATTGAAGCTATAAAGATGAAAAGGGAAATCTTGACCATTGGAAAATTGGTGCTGGAAATTACTTACGAATCCGCTTGCCCGGCTCGAAAGCTTGATGATCGCTAGAGAACGTGGTGCGTAGAATCGGCTGACCTAACTTGGGACGGGCTTGGAACCCTCCAGTGGAGTAAGGAAGCGCCTGGCTACGGTAGATACGCGGTTCGCCAAAGCGCACAGGTGGTCGACTTGGATAAAGCTGCACTTGGTTGGCGTAGGGATTCTGCTGCTTCAATGGAAGCGATACAGACATTGGAGTAGGCATCTGAATAGCTCCTGGCTTGTACTGATATAGCGGCACTTTCTTGTCCATCTGGCCAGGTAGGTTTTCCTGGTTAAGCTTTGAGCTGTTTGGTGACGAAATGTGCGTCTGCAAAAGCTCTGGGATTAGCTGCTCCGGAGCATTCGCCTTTTGACCATTAGCCAGTTGCAATTCATTTTCAGTCAGCGATTGCAAGGGCGGTCCGAGAAAACATATATCCAGAGCCGAGTCAGATAGATTTGGATTGTCCAGTTGCAGTAGATCTCCAATGAGTGGCTTACGCTTAATGGGTTCTTCATTTACCCAGCTCATCTTGTGGTTTCGAAGTCTAGTGGATCAGAAATACAAAAAAAAAAAAGATTGAGGAGTTACGATTGAATAACCTGCAAGTCACCAAAGAAAACTTTTTGCTACGACTATCAGCACGGTTATGTGACATTCCAATCGATATTTCCAGTTGCATATCGAGCCTATCGATATTTTGTAGACATTAATTAGGTTTTTGTGTACTAAATGAATTCACAGAAGAGCGAAGAACGGTCAAGTTCCAAGGCAGATAGATATATGATATCGTTTAGGATCTGATGATGTGATATATGAAGGTATCTGTATGCCAACAATCAGGTGTTGCATTTGGACAATCCCCTTAGGGTAATTCCACTTGGATAGGCAATCATGGAAAAAACTTCCGTTGCGACTCAGATAAAAGACACAAAAACAATGAAAAAACTCTCCTTGAAAACTGCATTCAATATTACACAACTGAATACTGAAAAACCCAAATGATAAATATCAATAGCAAGCAGCAAGGAGCGCATTCATTCACAGACTGATTCATTCATAAGGAACACGGCCTAATCCAGCTAACTGGTCTTCCTCCTGGATGGATGGTTGGGTAACCCAGACACGTAGGACAGCGGGCAGGGTAGGCGGTTACAGGGACAGAGATTTTGAGCGGCAGATATGATTCGAACATGCGACATAATTACCGCTGATTGGGCTCACTGGGCTCCGTCAAAAGGTGATTTGGCCTTAGACATTTCTCGCACATATTTACATCACATATCGCATATCGCATAGTGGATATCGCATGTCAAAAAGCAACCGAGAGGACAACCAACCCGATTGCCAACTGCCGATAAGCGCGTGTTTGACAAATAATGCTCTCGACTGCTGATGTTTTCGATACGGAAATGCGGAATCAACGACAAAAAAAAGAGAAAGAGAGAGAAAAGGAAGAGGAAGAGGAAAAACTCGGCAAACGGGAAACTGAACACTGCTGGGCACTTTGTTGATTTACTTACTCGACTGACTGACTGACTGTTTGTCAGACAGAGTTTTGTCCGTTCATTGGTCTGATGTTTGTTTATTTGCCTATTTGGTTTGCACTGTCGCCGTCTCCTGCCCAAATAACAAATCAAAACTCTCTTGGCCTTTTGCAAATCAAAGTTAACAGAAAAAAGACAGAAAAAATAACCCAACTATGCTGTACAAATTTGCACGCTGAAGAGTGTAAAGGGGTGATAGGCAGGGGAAAGAAAGCAGGAAGCTGGCCAACTGATTTTGCATTTACATTAGTGGACAGTGGGTAGTTCAATCCTTTCAGGTGATACAACCAGCTCTCTTCTTAGGAGCGAAAACCTGCTTTGTCTTGCAGTGATTCAGGCGGTTGAATAGTCCAATCAAGCTGTTCAATTACTGTATTAACTGCCCTCGCATTTATTTATCCAGACTTCGATGAGCTGTTTTTTGCAGTATTTAGTTTTCTACTTGGCAAATGCAACACTTGAAACCTACAATTGTCAGGCTTTAAACAGCTCTGCGTTTCCTCCTCCCAGTTGTCCAGTCATTAAGAGCCATAAAAATCAGATTTCTGTTTAATATCTTTCAAAAAAACATCTGCTGAGATTGGTTTATTGTTCTCATGTAGGAAAGCTGGCGCGTGAGTCCATAAAAAGTCATGAAATTTATAATCCGAAATCTCTGAACTGAGATGCAGGAGGCAGCGCTCATTCTTCATTCACGAATGTCGTTCTTCAGGTCGAGCAAATGACAAAAGGAGTTGAATCGAAAGCCGAAGGTGACACAATCACAGCACCACTACCGTCCTGACCTTTTCCTTCAATCTGGCCAACAGACCCCCTGGATGTGATGTGGAATGGAATGTATGGAAGTCGGAGCTCCTTGAGACGCCTTCGCTAAACCATAGTGACGCGCACAGGATATTAGAGGCTGCCGCCAATCATATGTCCTGTGTTGTGTGTTGATTTTGATTCATTTATTTTCCTTTTCTATTTGCCTCTGATTTATTTATACGCCTCCCCCACGAGTGGTGAGCAAACGGAACGTCCTGCGCCTCCCTCTCCTCACTGGCTGGCAAGCTCATATATTATGTATCAACGTGATTGGGTAGCGTGTTGCCATTTAAGGGGGCAGAAGTGAAAAGTGCGTGTTGATTTTAGTTTTTTTTTTTTTTTTTTTTTTGTGTCAAATGACAAATCATATTATGTCATCCATTATGCAAGCCGAACAAACAAAGCAATTTCAATTCTTCCAGGTCTTCCTAAATCAACTTGAACAACGAATCGGAGTGGAAATCAGAAAGAAAAAGTCATGAGGATCATAACAATACATGGCATCAGCATGAGCTGAGCAGAGAGGTTATTAAATAAATTATTTAACATCCAATAGGAGCAAGAAGGACCTGATTCAACCAGTTAACAGAGCCCAGAGCCCAGAGGACATGACTCATACATGGCGCCGTATAAGTTTTATTAACCAAATTGCAAGCCAAGTGGAGAAACTAAACCAACTGGATGGCCATTAGGAAAATCAAGAGTGAAGCCAAGCGGCAGGATCATCACAGGCACAAGTACTCAGAAGTCGCGCATTCACAATTCACAGTTGCATTCACACTTACTTAACCCCAGCGCGCACACACACATGACCATTTCGTCTCTTTCTAACCTTCTGACCGTTTTTTTTCTTTCTTTCTCATAGTTGTTGGCTTCTTGTCAACGACGTGGAAAATGTTACGCTACAATTTAATTGAAAGGATAATCAGGAGCAGGAGAAGGAGGAGGGCGGCGCTCTTTTAAAAGGCGCGAGGCGAATAACAAAACACAAAAAAAGGGAAAAATAACCGAAAGGATGTGAGATGGCCCAGTCAGAGGCTAAGGCAACAGCTACGGCAACGGCAACGGCACACAAAGCTAAAAGCTGCTACTGCTGAATGCATGAATGACTGAATGACTGAACGAGTGAGCGAGTGAATGAGTGAATGGCTGAATGAGTGCTTGAATGAGGCAAATAGAAATAAAATAGCATACTGGTCGCTGCGCTAGAGTCCCTTTTGTTCAGCCTTTAAGTGTCCTGAGGAGGATGAACAAACGAATAGCTAGCTAACAGCTAACAGCGAGCGGAACGCCGCGCCACGGCACGGCCAAGGCACGGAACGTAACGTAACGAGACGGGACAGAGGAGCAAAGTTGATGATGATGACGTTTCGGGGTTGCTTTGGTAGACCTCGCTTGTGGCCGGCTACGTGAGCCCGCAACGTGGCCAGCTTTGCTTCCGCTGTTCACTGTTCAATGTTGGCTGTTGGCTGTTCGTTGCTAGTCAATGAGGAGCAGCAGCAGCAGCAGCAGCAACAGTAGCAGCAGCAGCAGAGCCTCACCGTAGGTTATGGGCCCAGACTGAGCCCAGGAAGGGAGGGCAGTGGGAGCACCCGTGGCGTTGGGCGTGTGAAGGGTTGCAGTTTGTTACAATCGAATGAATGGCAAAGAGAAATAAAGCAAAAGCAAAGCTAGAATTGAAGGACCGTTTGGCAAATGAAACTAAATAAAATTAAATGCGTTGCACAAGTTGCAAATTCACAGCACAACGACACAACAGCACAATCAAAAGGATTCACGCAGCGTGTCCTGTTCGGTGTAACATCGTGCTGTGCCACACACAATAGCCAACCCAACCAGCCAGCCAGCCAACCAACCAGTCCGTCAGTCAACCAGGAGTTGCCACTGAATGCAGAATGGAAAAATAAAGTTCAGAAAAAAAAAAATTAAAATAAAATAAAATTGTAATTTTAATCGAATTGACGAGCTGAGTGCCCCTGCCCCTGCCACTGCCCCTGCCCCAGCCCCTAACCATTTACCCCCTTTGTTGAACATAGTTTTTGATTTCGGTTGGATGGTGCTAACCTTATTAGAGCAGCAACAGCAACAGCAACCGAATCCTCTCCAGACTGCTTACGGCGACTGAGCCATGATTTGTGTTGTGCCAACAGTCGCAACAGTCGGAACATTCGCTGTTCAGTGGCTCAGTGGCTCAGCGGGAGCTGCGCTAGCCAAAAGGCATTCTTCTGCAAGAAATGCAATTAACTTTGCCAAGCCCAGCTTGGGCCACTCTCAACCAACCCCCCCCCTGGGTCAACTCATTACCATTCCCTCATCCTTGGTAAAAAAAATCTCAGCTCCTCTTGCCTCTTGGTGAGCACAATTAAAACAAAAGGTTTTCGTCGCTAATTAACATTGTTAGCACTAGAGGAGCAAATGGTTTGGGGCAGACCAGAGGCAGGGGAAAAGCGCCACACGTTGTAACAACAAACAATTTTTGACCTTTTTGCCAGGGTCGACTGAAATCCCTTACGGATGGTCGACCAGTCAAAGCGCTACACTTGCAAGGCCCAGGAAAGGGTATTTAAAAAGCTGATCAGATCTGCCTTGGGATTTGCTTGTTATATGATCCTGGGACTGTACATAGTAGGCTTTGGAGATTTCTATGCCAATTGCAGGGGCCTGGGCACAGCCTGCTATGCTCAGACTCTAATGCGTCCCCAATTCCCCGACTGCGCATCAAAGCAAACGAGCTACACATGTTAAATTAAATATTGTTTATTGTCAGAGCCCACAAAAGCGCGACCTTTGCTACCTTTTTGCATTAATCAAGCTTCCACCAACTAGCCCAACCGATTCAACCAGGCGGCCCCCCAATGGCTGCTCCAGTTCAGGGGTAACTCGCGCTCTCTCTCTCTCTCTCTCTCGCCCTTTACTTATTGACTTGCCAGCGGTGTTTTTTTTTTGTGTGCTTCCCCCATTTGGCTGCCTTTTTTTTTTTTTTTTAACATGAAAACGTAGGAAAAAAAGCAGAGAAAAATACTGGAAAAAAAAGACAAAGTGAGGGGCAACATTTATAGCTAATTTTCTTGTCATTGTTTTGACTTTTACACCTTCGCCGCCGCTGCCGCCGCTGACTGTTTACCTGGAAGCTTGTGACGCGTGTAATTCAGCCAAGTGCTGCACCCTCTCGCCCAAAAACCCCTTTGTCTAACCACCCCCCCCCCCCACCCCCACCCAACGGTAACTTAACAGAGAGTTGGCAATAGCAATTGGCAATTCGAGTGGCGGCAACGGCGGCACATTGTTTGGCCATGTAAAATAATATTGTATTTTGGGCTGTTTGTCTCTGTGTTTGTCTCTCTATTTGTCAGTTCGCCAGTTTGTCAGTTTGGCGAAACAACAATTGCCTCAGCCCAGCGACTGGCTAATGAAAGGCATACAATACGAGTGGGAGACCGGGGCGCAGGAGCAGAGGGGGCTGCCGCAAGGAAGACACAAAGGCTTGAATATCAGCGAAGCCCTAAAATACTACATTTCTCTCCCTATCTGGCTCTCGCTGTGGGTGGCGGTGGGCCAAGTTTATGGATTGGTTTAACACAAAAAAAATACCAAAAAAAAAATACGGGAATTAGCCAATCTGTAGTGTAAATATTTAAGCTAAAATTTAGCAAATATTATTCATCGAAGGAAGAGTTGTGAGAGACGCAGTTTAGAGCAGGCAATGAACTGGAAAAATTCGGTGAAAAACATTGGCAAATAATATCGAAAAGAGGTTCGAGTTTTTCGACTGTTTTCCCTGTATTTAAATTGAAAAATTTTTTTACAAAATCATCATCAGAGTAGGCCAGGCAAGTAGTCATGTCAACAGTACTTGATCCAAAATTTCAGTCTCTTCATTACTCTTTTCGTTAGAAGTAACTGTGTGTCTCGTAGAATTTTTAGTTTTTCCTTTTTTTGTATTCCAGTTTAAAAATTACAGATAAAATATTTTCACCCCGTTGTAAGCAAAAAAAAAAAATTTGAAAAAATGTTGAAACGTCTACGTGGCAGTCTGAGATACAGTAGCAGGTTCGAGAGAACAGGTAAGTAAAGCTTTGCTCTTACGGAAATTGCATTGCGATTTAACTTGCAACATTCTAGCTGAGCAATGGATTCCCAGACCAGAAGTGTCGACTTTCGCTAGGAGCAGCAACAGACCCGTGGACCATCAGCCCATTAATCGCTCGCCCATTGAATTGTTGCGTGAACAGCAGCGGCTTAATCCTTTGAAGAAGAAGCCACAGAGGCATCTGGTCAAGGAGGAGGCAGAATGGATGAATGTGGACAAGAGCGCCTGGCTACTGGCCAACCTCTATCCTAGGCCCGAGAGGCACTCAGCTAGCAAAAAGAAGATGGAATACCGCTTCCGTCAGCGCAAGCCACTGTTGGATGAACGTGATCGCAAGGGAGCCACTCAGGCACCGTTGTGGACACTACTTCAGCGACAGCCTAAGCTCGTGAAGACAATGAAGGTTGGCAGAGTGCCAACTAGAATGAAATTTTTAGTCCGTAATTAGTATAATTAGAATTCATAACTTTCGACAGACAGAATATTTTAAATTAACAGATCACAATAGATTTATAGCAAAAACCAAAAGGGAGAGCAATACAAAATAAAAATTCAAGAATAAATTCAAAAGCAAATTCCCTTGCCTACTTTTAGAAAAGATCTCAAACGATTAGATAAGGAAACGATAGACAGTTGCAGGTCGACGTCAGGCTGGCGCCAGGCAGACGAGGCCCTGATTTATATGGCAGGACACTTGGCAACAGTTGGCTTGGGGTCAGAGGTGAATTAATGCGAAGTACTTTGCAATTGAGTTGTCCAAAAAAAAAAAAAAAAAAGGACACAACAAGTGCAGCTCCAGCTAAACTTCTTTGACTAATTGGAAATTAACAGGGCAAGACAGGCCAGAGAAAAATGTAACCCAAAACCCAAAGGCAACAAACAAACAGCAAACAGCAAACAAATTTAAGGATCCTTTTCGGTTTTGTTCGACTTATTACTTAATCAATATGCTCATTTGTTTTTAACTGGAAAGGAAGGAGAGGAAAACCAAGAAACAGGAGTAGCTGCCACAAAACTAGACACGGCGGAGTGGGAACCAGTGACGAAGGCAGGGGAGTTGCCTAAATCGAGGGCAGATTGCATGTTTTGACACTAGGCGGCTACAACAACAACAACAGCAGCAGCAGGAGCAGCAACAGCAACAGAGTGTAAATGGACACTGGCAACTATAGTTGTTGCTGTGTAATTGGAACTGCATTTTGTATAATTTTATTTTTATTTTCTTTGTCTGCCGGGTGCCGTTTTTAACGCTCTTTGCTCAAGTGTTCAATTTTATTTCTATTTTTCCCCGATCTCCTTGCGCCGATATGAACTCCAATTGCGATGTTTATCTCTTAGCAACTGGCAAACATTTTTTACACTGAAAAATCCCTTCTGGATCTGGAGCAGCCTTCTTCTGTGCATGGCAGCTGCTTAGAGAGGTTGTTGAGCAAAACGATTTGTCCTCACTTTCAGTGGCCTCAATTAGCAGAACACAGCCTGGCATGAGGTCGATTGTCCAGTTCAACTCAGTCCAGTTGTGGTCCACATTTAATTCCAATTCGCTCCTGGCAGCTGATTTACTAACAACAGCAGCAGCAACAGCAACAGCAGGCGTAGACATATTGGCCTGATAAGCTAGAGGAACGTCTGGCTGATAAGCAGCCCGCTCCCATTTCAAGGCAGTCACCGACTCGCCCCCCCATGGCTAGCCAAACACTGACCAACCAACTGACCACTGGGTGCTCTCAACTGATTGGCCTGAGGCGTTTGATCGACCACGGAAGTGACCAAAAGGCAACCAGCAATGCTTTGCGCATGCGCGCGGGATTAGCAACAGTCGACAGAGTGGGAAGGAAATGTTAGGAAAGTTTTTTTTTTTTTGTGGGGACGACTGCCCGATGAAGTCATTGTGTTTGGCACGACCGCCTGGAATGAAGCTGTTAGCCGTTAGCTCTTTCCTGTTCCCACCTTCCTGTCTCTCTAATACCTGACACAACGCGGCATGATCGCTGCCCTCTCTCTCATGGCCGTTAGCATGGGACTCTTTGTTGTGATTGCACAATACATCCAACTTGCAGTCATTATTATTGTAATTGCCGGCCTGAGACCAAACATTAGTGCCCAAGCACGCAGTTCTGGGTGGAAAGAAAGAAGCGTCAAGGGTCGAAGTCGCCGCCGCATTACGTTTGAGGGCAAAGTTTTTTGTTTGGCTCTGCTGGGCTCTGCTGTGTTGTGTTGCCGACTCCGGTTGAATGCCTGACTGGCTGTCTGACTGTCTGACTGTTGAAAACTTTAGCGACAGTGGCATGCAAATAAAATTGAAAACAACACACAACATATAACCGGACGGTGTACCTCGTCATTGGTTGCTTAGGCTGCTTGTCTGTCTGGTCGGGATTAAAGCCTCACAAAGTGGAAGCACTTTGTCCGGAAATACGTTAAATAAAAGACACATAAATGTCATGTGGATGTTGATGTGGATGTAGATGTAGATGTCGTTGTGCATGTGGATGTGGATACGGATGCTCCATGCAAACGGTCAAAGTCAGATGTGTTGCAGACGATGGTCAAGCCAAGCCAAGACCAATGGCGGTGTTAGTTACACGAATCGCAGTACAACAATTCAACTCTGAGTTGATGGAATCGCCCATTAGCTGTAAATCGAAATGGTTGTATCAATAGAGAGTTTGCTAAAAAAAGCTTATAGACCCTTGCAGAGGAGAACTTCAAGCTATCGGAAGAATAGACGCAGAGAGACAGACGCGGTTACATCAATCAAATTTTAAAATGGCAAGAAACTGATATGCCTTGGAAAGAATCCTTTAGAGAAGGGTAGACGACGAGCAACATGAGAATTTTATAGAAATTTTGTTGTTTTTACTTCTTTTTCACAGTCATAGTTCTGTCACCCCTTTCAATGCACTCAAATGGTAGAGAGTTTTAGATAGTTTTTAGTTGGTCGTTTGGTAGGAAACATCAATGGCTTCAGCTTCAGATTCAGGCAGCTCGTTGACAATCAAGTGACACTAAAGCCTGCCAAGGATGGGTGGACGAGGGATGGCTGGGCAGGTGGGCGGCTATGTTAATGGGTAGATGACTGGCCAGAGCCGGAGCCGGAGCTAGAGAGTTAACCGCTTTTAGGCAAAAAGTGTTGTCCATCCAGGCGAATTATGTGCAGTCAACGTAGCCCTCTAGCTACCCCATCTGCCTGGACCCGTTCCAGAGTCAATTTGCAAACTGTACGCCATATAGTATGGGCTGGCCAATTTGATGACATTATTTCGGTAAACTGCACAGAAATTGCATGGACCAGGAGTGTGTCCAGTGAGTGAATAAGAGACTTTTGTTCATGCCCAGCTATTCTGGTTTAAACGGGCCCTGCGTCCAGGATCAGGTTGCCCGCTGGCTATCCTGCCCAGACTTGGCATGTGTTGCTGAGCATGAAAATTGCAATTTTTCGCCTGATAATTTCAATTTGTTGGCGAGCACAATGCGGCAATGCGGCAGCGCTATAGTGCTGCAATGCTGCAACTTTTCCAATGATTTGCACACTCTCTGGACAGCCCTGGAAATTGCAATTGATTCGTTACGCCATCATCATCATCATCATCGTCATCGTCATCAATGATAGAATGTCGTATATACACATCTATATCGACCGCAGTCATTTGGCCACAGCGGGCATAGTTTTATATTGTTGGAACGCTCTTGGCTGCTCGGCTCGATCTTGCTGCGATTCATGTGACGAGCATGTCCAATGCTGCCATTTATGGACCATAATGCCGCTGCCTGCCTGTGTGTCTCTCTCCCCTCCGGTGGTGAACCTTTTGGGCCTTTGGTCACGGCACGCTCTCTTCTGTGTCCATTTTATGGACAATTTTGCACATTTCCTGCCTTCCCATTTGATATAGGCATTCATATGGCCTTTTCACCATCGCCACCATCATCATCATCATCCTCACGGTGATAATCATTACCAGCTCAACTGAATCATTTGTAAATCTGAAGTGCTAAGTAGCCAAGTGTGACGAATGCTGGGGGCACACAGCTGTTGTACAAATTATTGTCACCAATTTAAACAACAACAAAATAGTGAAATGGATATCTAAACTAAACAATTTTTACCTATTTTATTAAGTGGAAATTCCTTTTTTATTGTCAATGTAGACTTCACTGTACTTTGATTAAATTGTTGGAACTTTAAGGATTTTTACTTCTTCTCTTGCCAGAAATTTATTTTACCAAGCAGCTGACTATGACTTGCAACATCGATTGATTTACTAAGATTCTCATATCGAAGTTATTAATTTTGAATATCGACAGAGGAATTGATAGGTGAAGCAGAGCAAACTATCGTCGTGATTCCTTTGTCTTGTTAATATCTGTGATTGGCAAGTTGAAGGGATGGCAGATCAGATGAGCGAAGCTTCAAGAAACAAAGCAAATAACTCGCAGCCCTGGTAAGGTTTTCCATGGTCCCTGAATTGACCAACACGCCTCCTGTGTGCTTTAAAAAAAATCTTTAATAATTGAAAGTCCCCTAGTTGATTGACTTCAATCATCTGCAATCTGACTTTTTCATGTGGCTATTTCAACAAGGTTCAAGATTTTTCCATATTTCCGCTGGATTTTCTCTATGCTGGGTGGTGGAGAATACACACAACACACATACACAGAGGCACACCAGCACAGATGCTGTTGGCTGTTGGACTGTCGAAAAATTGGAAGGAAATGAAATGACCGGAAGCTGAATCAAACCAACTTTGGCAAAAATGTTCAAAATCAAATTGCACAAAAGTCGAAAGATTGTAATGCCGAGCACGTAACTAAACTAAATACAAATACAAATACTGAGGACGACTTGTTATGGCAGTAACAGGCTGTTGCTGTTGTTGTTGCTGTTGCTGTTGTTGCTGGTGTTGTTGTTACCAACCTTTTGCGAATAATTCAAATAAAATTTACACCTTTGACCAACGCCTTGTTGTATGGACTTTTGGTTTTGCCTTGGCTTGACTTGCCCAGACCGACGACCGTCTAGCTATTGACCAAAGGACGACAAACGGAAATCCTTTTTCAATTTTATTTTATTTTATTCACACACACACACGGACACACACACATCTGCTGCTCCAAGTTATAGAAGAAATATATAAATTGAGTTGCTGGCCACTGAAGTTGATTATGGTCTACGCTTCACCGAACCTGAGCCAACACATTTTGCTCAATTCGGTTAAAAAATCAACACCAAGTCAGCCGCATTGGATCCTCTTCGCCTCCGTTGCCGCCTTTGCCGCCGGCGTCCTTCAGCCTCTGGTCAGGCATAGACTTTGAAAGGCAAGTAGTCTTTGCCCAACATTTTTGGGGGGCAGCCAAAAGTCTATCTAATATACTAAAGGATGCTGTTGCTCCAATGGTTCCCTTTTGTGTTTGCATGGGTGTCTCTCTCTCTTTGTGTGTGTGTGTGTGTGTGACTAAGACTAAGCCCTGCGGCTCACATATCAGCGAGCATTAAAACAAAGTGGGCATCAATGTAAAGTCCGAGCCTCGAATTGGAAGCCAAGCTCAGCAGGACGACACCCTGGCACCCTTCTCTGCTCTGTTTAGCCAACAACGACCCCAGCCCGAAGGCAAAAATAACTCAATTTGCTTTACACACAGAAAAAAGGCAGCAAATTGAATAAATCTTCAGTCTGATTAGACGACCATCAATTACCCTTCTTGGTAATATTTAATGGCTAAGAAGTTCCTACAATCTAGTTTCTTTCCATTGAGTAAAAAGCTTTTGATAGGAATGAATTGAACAGCAAAAGGCGCAGAAACTGATGCTCAAGCAACTCAAGGACCTAGTTAGTGTATCAACCCATCCACATATGCTTACCCTAACAGCCACGCAGCAGTCAGTAAATAAAATAAAAAAGGTTTTATGTCTTCTTAGCGGATCAAACGGACAGCGGCAGCTTTCACTTATCAAAGCGGTTGGGGTCCAAATTATTTACGCCTAAAGCTCCAAAGCCGATTTGTTTGAATCCTTTTGCTCACTCCCCCATGCACCAGGCCCACATGCCCACATGCTCCATTGACGTGTCCGTCGTGTTGCTCCGATTTCATTCTGAACGTTCACATGTCGGTTTTTGTGATATGCAAAGCATCGCCAGGCGCCAGGCGCCAGGCGCCGTCAGTCCATCATCCCATCATTTCATCATCCAATCAGGGCCAGCAGGACAAGCAGAATGAAGGACGGGGCCATGCCAGAGATCCTTCCCTATGTGGATATGGAAATGCTGCACAGCTGTCGCAGGTTACGCGACTCAAATCACCAACAAGCAGCAGCAGCGGCAACCTGCCTCTTAGTATTGCTCCCTGGAGACTAAAGCACGGAAGTGTCGGGTCCACTTGAGGCGAGTTTGCTGGCGCCGGAATTCGTGGGAAAAACGAGCTGGATTGGGTTTTTTTTTTTCTTTTTTTTGGGCGGGAAACTCTTTTGAGCCATCAAGCTAGCGAGCGAGCCACGCAGAGTGTCAGCTTGCTGCACTGCGTTCAGATAAGATGCCAATGGCAGATGATGATGGGAAAAGGCACGAGCAGGAGGGGAACAGGGACGGACAGACCCTGCCTAGAACAAGACAAGTGTGAAAAGTGTTTTGCCTTACATCCTGTCACAATTGTCCTGCTTCGCTCGCACTTATTAATTGCATTTCAATAATAATTTCATGCTCGTTAACGGGAGAGCCCATCGTCCGTGTCTGTGTCCGTATTCGTGTCCCTTTTTTTTTACTACTTTCAGCGGGTGTGAGTGTCCTGTGTCCTGTCTAATTTTCTGGCATATTAGTTACACCATTGACGCCCCGCTCCATGCGGCACTGTGTTGTCGTTAAACAGTCGCTAATTAGACGCACATGTGTAACACGAAACCGCATTTAAGCGCTGCACGGGCACAGGGATAGTCCTGGCTGTCCTTGATGTCCTGGCCTCTGGAGTCAGAAATCAGGAGGGTTGTGCACTCTAGTGTTGGAGTTGCCATGGCCACCACAGTTCCGGCGAAGCACTAAAACTGTCCCAATTGTAACGAAATTATACACTTGAACTTCTTAACTTGGCGCGCTCGGGTCAGCCGGGTGTGTGTGTGTGTGTGTGTACGTTGGTCGAGAGTGTGGCCATGGTGTGGTGTGGTGTTAGCCTCTGGGGGGGTTAAGCACTTTGCACAGAATGCCTGCCTGTGATGGGTTACAACACTGTGGGTTTCCTTCTTCTCTTTTTTCTTCTTTTTTTTTATCATGTGCCCACCACATTAGTTATTAGTGGAAAAAATGTGTAGTAACCCTGGGTTATGGGATATTTTGTATTTTTTAATGGTCTTCACGGTTAGTTTGTGAGGTGACACGTATTAGTTGAGGTCATTGCAATCAATATATTGGAAATTGACGAGATTTTTCCCTGTGAAGCAGCGTTCAGGGATTAATCGCTTGCGATTCCGATATTTTCAATCCCAAGAATAAAGAGAGCAGCTTGGTTGCCAGGCCCACAGCTGGTTGCATTAAAAACAATCTGAGATTTATGTTTTTTTATGGTTTTTTAGTTTTTTTTTTATGTTATTATGTATTTTTTAGTTGGTGTTTTGTGCCCTGATTTGCCTAGTGTGTGTACATTGGAACGTTGAATTGAGAATCGATATATAGGAGTGTGGCGCTGTGGCTCTGTGGCACTGTTCTATGTACATAGAACCGTAGTCTCAAGATAAAAGATTAAAATTAATAAAAGTAAGCAATGGCTCTGTGGCGCCATTGGAGCTGCGTTGATGACGCTGGTGAAATCGAATGGCGCAAAGCTAAATCTTCTCCAGGCGACCGGAGTGCAGGGCGTGGCGCGAGACGTGTTTGTTCTTGGCTTGCTGGATCTTCTTGGATTCAATCTCCTCGGCCACCTCCTTGTGCATTTCGTTGATGTACTTCACCCTGGACTTATCCACACTCTGGCGGCGACGCAAGGGATTGGTGAAGGGTAGACGCGATGTGGGCAGCTGCGGCTCTGGATCGTCATCCCGCTTTGGCCGGCGTGGCTGCGGTGGCAACTGTTCGGTTGCCAGCATGTCTTCCTGATATGGCAACTGCATCTTCACTTGTCTGGGACGCTCCACACTGATGCGTCGGACTTGCATATCCCCTTGGTGCAACTTTTTCGGAATCTTGTTGATCTCGTCGATTATCTCCAACTGGGTAGTCTTGTGGCCATCAGCCTCAGGCAGCTTGTATTTCAAAGGGCTGTCGGTGTGCAAATTATTGTACGAGATCTGGGGCAGCACGTGCATACGATTGCACAGAGTCGTAACATTGCAAGTCGCTTGGTCCTTGATGATCATATTTGGCAAGCATACATTGGTCTTCAAGGCAGCAAGTCGCAATGAGGTTACCGATGAAGGCACACCGAGTAGCCCTTTAAAGGCAGCCGGTTGACCGGCAATCAACTGGTCCGATTCTAGCAGTCGAATCGACAGGTCCTCGGCAGTATCAATGGGTGGAAATAGAATGCTAATGCTCTTGGGTGGAACTGCGGCCAGAGCCATTGGAATGTTAATCGAGTGGGATAAGTTGGTCACTGGCCCCGGCTGGGACATCAAATTTGATTTATTGACCACCTCGTTAAGGCACCGCAAGGCCAGATTCTGGCAGCCCTGGTCCTCTACACAGGGGGGGAAAAGGCATTAGACGGCCCATGATCAGCTAGGAGTCTGTCTGTTACCCAAAGCCCCAAGAACTTACTCGTTGTCAAAGTGCGCATGGCCTGCAGGGCCTCAAAGGAGGCGCGTAACTGTAGCTGCCGGAACATCCTTCCTCAGTTCAATACCAATAGCCAATGCACAACGGTACGCGTATACAGGACCGCTATCAATGGAGTCTCTGTCTGAATGATGATGATATGATTTCTACGCGGATACGCACTGGCCAAAATTTAGATTTGATTCGTTTTGCTTTTTAGTTTGTTTAAAAATGCTCAGTGACAGACAACAACGCTGCGTTCGTGTTTATGTTTTTGTCAAAATGGTTGTTTCTGATTTCAAATATTTCATTTATTTTCTTTTAAATATTTAAAATTATTTTTATGAAATAATGCCAGCGGTTTTACGGAGTGTACAAAAGTATGTTGTAGTAACGAATATAAAATGACAAAAAGACTGATTCCAGATTCGACAGCTTAGTTGAGAGCCAGTGACAGTTGAACTGGGCGCTTGGCAAAGCCTATGTGACCGAGTCAAATGGTTAACAGACACTGGCTTGGTATATCGGATAGGAGGAGGGGTCGATGGGCGTAGTAGAGTTCTTTTTTTTTTTTTGTGTGTCGTGTGTTGAAGGATTTGCTTGCATATTTATAGTTCCGCCTGTGGACAGGCGATGTAGTCTGATGGCCACTACCGGCGAACGGAAGCTGCTGCACTGATTAGAAACATGACAGTGGCGTTGGCTATGGTTGCCCCTTCTCTGTGCTGTGGGGTTACACAGCACAGACCAGAGAGATGAAAGCAATATGGAAAAATAAAAAGAGAGGAAATTTCCAGCAAACACTCAACACTCACAGAATGTAAGTGGCCAAGAGTTGCTGTTCATATCCGGACAAGACAACAAAAAATAAAAGAAAAAACCAGCATCCACACTTATCCCCAAAAGAGGGTTTTAGGCTTTGTAGACCAGTTGGGGACCAAAAAAAAAATATTTAATGTCTGGTCTGGTTGACTTCAGCCTGCTTAAAAGCTGCTGGCATTGCTTTATGCCCTTTGAATTCATCTTATACCCGCCTGATGCTGATCACGATTAGTTGTATTAATCGTGGAGCCAAGAGACAACTGGCAGGTGGTTTAAGGATGCAGCGCCGGCGCTATGGTTTGCTTTGTTCAGCAATTTAAAACACACAATACACCTGAGTGCCGCCTGTGTCGGCATACAATAAAAGCCAACTGGGCAACGCACATATGGAGGAGTGTGTAAGTGCATTGTCCTGTCCATTGTCTAATGAGTAGTGGGCTGCTTAGTCTTAGGGCCACACATGTGTGTGCGCTAGCGTCTCACATAAGCAAAAACCATTAGCATTTGGCTAAGCCGCACTTAGGCCTAATGTGTAGTTGGTTGGGTAGTTGAGGCTGCGGATGCTCGCTAGACTGACTGTCGGGCCCTGGATGGTCCAGGATCCTAAGCCTTTATCACAAAACGACGATCATCATACAGGCAGAGGCGGAGGCGGAGGCAGAGGCGTAGGCTGTGGTAGGCAGACAAACAGGCTGCTTGGCAGGCAGATTTGTTTTCCTTTTGTTGTCATTGTGCAACTTGCATTTGGTCACTTGTTCTAATCCCTGCCAACCGGGAAAAACCAACAAAAAGGAAACGAAAACCATATCGGCATGGTCAAAACAAAAGCCCACTCGTCACCCAGCTCGGCAGGACAAAGGATGTGAAACCGAAACCGTAGCTGATCCTTAACCTGAGCACGTTATGTGAGCCAGGATCATTGATCTATCTAACGATGTATTTAGCGATCTATCTAGGTTATGTTTTGTCTGCTTGGGGTTTTGTTCGTGCTCGCCCAATTGATCCACTCAAGATAAATTAGACCGCATAATACGGCCTGTTGCAAGCTTATCCCGTAGCCAGATAGCTGGCTGGGTTCTCTCTCCACTGTACAGGGGTATTATCCACATAGAAATACAGACAAACGAGATGCCTTCCGGTTGCCTATCACCTTGAGACAATGACCACTTGTCCATGTAGTTGAATCAAGTGTCTACAGCAAGTTTTTCGGGCAGTGTAACTTTGGAAAGGCAACTCTGACTTTCTTTGGCTTTTATTGCCTCGACTCGACCTCTGTTTCCCCACACAATGTAAGCAGAAAGTTCCATTTCAAGCAACAATACAAGAGAAACAAGTAAGAATACTGGCTGAAGCATAACGAAGCATGAATACCCTCTGCAGACATATAAATATAAATAAAATCAAGTTTATTTAATAATTTTTTAGTAAATTTGAACACAAAAGCCATCGCCTACTTTTTTAGTAATTTTTTAAGGGTCCGGAGAAACTTGCTATCACAACCAGAGTTACCAAGAGGCTCAACAGAGATCTGCATTGAGCCTAATGAAGAAATCGAAATACCTTCAACAGAGATATAAAAATAAATAGACAAAAATACTGAAAAAGATATTACAATACAAAAGTTTATTACGAAAAATCATGAAAATCAATGGAATGCGAATAATAAAGAGCGAGCAGCAACGCAGGCAGCAACGGCAACAGCAGCATTGGTAATGCGATGGGTTGGCGGGAAGGGGGGGAGGACAATTATTAAAATAATGTCCACAGGCCATTGAGTTCATAACGCGAATGACGCCGCAATAAAATAAATAAATGAAGAGCACAACTTGTACTCAAATGAGCCATGCAAATGTTGCTCCAACAAACAACACAATCAGCAGCAGCAGCAACAGCAACAGCGGCAACAATAACAAAGGCGCAAACATCAGTTTTATCCTGGCCCAAGTGTGTCTCAATGTCCAGTTCGCTTGATTCTTGTACATTGGAATTTATGTATTAAGAAAATAAAAGAAAAGCAGGGAAATGGCGCGTAGGCAGGAGCGGCAACCCCCAATTGAAGGCACAGGAGACGGCTCGCTTTAAACATCCTGCCAGATGATATTCAATTGATTTAAGCTGGGAACAGCAGTTGGGAGGTCAAATTTTTTTATGTTTCTTATTGAATATTTTTAGATTTTCTTTCTATATTTAGCCGCCGCCTGCTAGAATTTTTAAGAATAATTTTAGAGAGCCCTGAAGGCACCAGGAATAGCTGTCCTGGTGTCAGCATAACCACCAATAAAATAATTGAAAAAGCTAAGTTGATTTAACTCTGAATCCTTTGAAGCCTGGTCAGCTGGTAATACATACACACAGAGAGGGATACAGAGAGTGAGAGAGAGTGAGAGGTATGTATATGGGTCTCCACTACGATTTGGGCATATAAAATCAGTATACGGAGCCACCTACTCCCAAATGACACTTGCAAATCCATTCTCGAAAGCGAATTGGAGGCCCAGTCCGAGTCAGAGGCCGCGTCATCGTTACGGCAACGGCAATAACCTCAGGACGTGGGATATGAAGCAAACAAAGAGCAAGCGATGGCCAGTCGGAGGCAGGAGGTAGGTGAGCAGGGAAAAATCACAAAAAAAAAAGGAGAAGAAAAATCATAACGAGGCAACGACAACCGGAGTACACATAAGCCGCCATGTAACGGATGCGAGTGCAGCATCAGCAACAACAACAGCAAACCTTGCACCTCCATGGGGCTTAAAACACACAACGGAAGAAAAAACGACGCATATCCAGAATTGGAAATGGTGAAATGTTGAATGGCCATGGGGTAAGGGCTTGGACCAGGGCAGGGCAGGGCAGGGCAGGTCAGGCCATGCCAGGTCCGGACCACGGCTATGGTGGAAGCCTGGCGTCGGTTTGAAAGCAGAAATGCAAAAAGCAAAAGTAAACCTCCATCCATCCAGGCGGAGAACTGCTGCCCAACAGTTGCCCCCAGGACATTGCACCGCGCACAATACAAATTGTATTTGCTTGAGTGGACGAGCATAGCAGGCGGGCAGAGAAGACTCCAAGGCAAGGCAAGGGCTACTCATCGATAGGCTTGAGGTTTCTGTTGGACACTTTTATCTTTGGTTTACATGGTCCTAGTGGATGCATGTAATTAAGCCTAATAAAACCATGTTCTTCTGTTATATAAAGTTTCTCAAAAAGATTTCTTTGACAACTCAAGTAGGTGCTGACTGGGATGATTGAATCTCCCACGCTTTCATTGAGAGCGTGAAGAGCAGCTCTTGAAGTAGCCAAGTCTTTGTGTCTATATGACTTGGCTCAACTATCCATCAGATACATGGATATGTATCCCACTAACCAGGCTGCCTTTCAATCTCATCTTCCTTCCGCTGTGTGTGCTCATAACATTTCATTTGAGTGGAGGCAACGAAGCGTTTCACTTTCAACTCGCCAAGTAGTAGCTGTCGCCTTTGGCAAGTTGCTTTTAAGCGTTAAATCTTTGTTCTGGCAAACTGTTCCAGGACATACAAATCACTCTCTAAACCGAATACGTCAAGGCGGCAACAGCTTAACAGGGGCCAACGCTTTGGCTTCCTTTGAGTGCTGCACCGAAAAAAAAATCGAACTGAACTGAAAGAAGCTGAAGTAGGAGGAGAAACACACAGAGACACATCCATATCAAAAACAAAACCCAAAACGTACGCTACGTTTAAGGCATCAATAAGCGGAATGGCGCATCGACAGCAACAGCAACAGCAACAGCAGCAGCAGCAGGAGGAGGAGCAGCAGGAATAGGAGAAGGAACAGGAGAAGGCTTGACTTTGACTAGCAGCCTCCTCCTTCCCAAACCTACTAGTCTCTACGCTGCCTTGCCGCTTTATCCTTGTACATATATCCCGTGTTTGTGCAGAGATTTGGCTTTGAGCTATGGATATCGTTAGAGACTGCCGGCTTTGCTTTATTCTTTCTGCCTGCCTGCCTGCTCCTTCTACTCCTGCTCCTGCTGCTGCTGGCTGCCACTGAAGCTCATCGATACCGCTGAGGGATATGGAATGTTGGTTGGAAAAAAAAAAACAAAAAAAAAAAGCGGAAAAGGGGAGAAACCCAACGCCCAAAGTCCTTTCGAGTGTCGTGTGCAGCAAGTTAACATGGCTGTTGCATTTTTTTTCTCTCCCTCTCTCTTTTTTTTTTTTGTAGTTGTTGCCGTTTTTTAATTACATCCTTCAATAGCGAGAGAGGAAAGGAAGGATTGACATAGGAGGGCTGCTTGTGTAGGATTTAGAGGCTGCATCAAACATCGAGCATCAAGGCAGACGATACGCCGCCGCCTTTGGCAAGCTACACATAAGCAAAAAATTTCTATTTTCCAACCAAAACGAACCCTAAACACCCTCACCTAGCTAAATACTTGTTAAAGTCATTTCTAGACATTTAAATGCTACTTTGATGGCTTAGACTAGACAGAATCAAATCAGTAGAGAAAATCTTATATTAGAATCATCTACATCATCTACTTTAAGCTTGTCAAAGATCTCTGAAGAAGCAAAATGTCCAGTTTAACATTTAAGAATGCAGTAAAAAAGTAGTGAAAGAATAGCAAACCAAAAACTTGTTCAAATGCCTTGTTTTGGCTTAGGGCGTGTCCGTGCCTGGGTCTGGGTCCCGGTCTGGGTGCTGGTCTGGGTCTTACCCTATCCAACCGTGATGATCTACATTCACTTTATTTCCTTCTTAAGCCCTTGCTCCCTGCCCTGCCTACATGCATGGCAACCGTACGGTACGGTGCTGTCCATCGTCGATATGGCGCGTCGTTAGTTTATTGTAAAATTCCAATAAATGCAGTTTAAGTTCAAGCCCCACATCGTTCTCAGTGTCCGTGTCCTCTCATAAGGGCGTGCCAGTAAAAAGTGAAAAACCAAGAGAAAAAAACTTGCAAAAAACAGGAAAAAAGGCAAAAAGCAATGCAGAAGAGCAGGTGATTTAAAAGGGTATGCAAAAAAGCAAAAGAAAAACCCACGATGACGACCAAGGGAAAATTGTAGCAAAATCGGAAAATTGGCCACGCCACGTGAGGCGATGAAAACGAGCAGATAAACTGCGAGGGCAATGACAAAAGCAAGGACACCATCCGTCAGGTTGGACTAACTGACCATGCTATGCAGGTCCATAGAGCCGCTCTTTTCTAGATCGACTTATATAAGTATATGGGTATATGAGATTGATATTATAAAAGTAACTAAGAAATATTATATTTACCATGAACTGCAATCGGTGGAACAAACTCTGAAAAGAAAGAAACTACGATTAGTATGAGCTCAGATCCAATAGTAAAATGTTAATAAAAATATTAAAATCATTCTTTAGCTCAATGTTCTCTCAATATAATCAGCATAGATCATGGCGATCGATTGCCCTTACGCATCTGTATCTTTCATGTGTTGCCTCGTCAATTGTAGGGCATTCAGTGAGGTCTGGTTAACCGAACAAATGCTGTCAAGTGTAGTGTGGCGCTTACTTGGTTCAATTGTGCAAAGCACGACCAGGACCACCATCATTGCCACCACCACCACCATCGCTGCCGCCACTACCAGGACCAGCACCAGCACCATCACCTTCACCTTCACCACCAATATTATCATCATCATCAGCAGCAGCAGTAGCTACGTGGGTACCTCAACGTAAAGGTAGCGCTAACGGTAACGATGTGCCGCAGAGCGAGAATTGTCGATGGCTGATGCTTTTGATGCTTCAACTGCTGCTGCCGCCTGCTCGTCCTCGGCTTGGTAGTTTGGTACTTTGGGGATTTTTTGCAGATTTACATGCAAACAATCAAGATATGCCGGAGCTTTCGAGTGCCGCTGTTGCTCGGGGACTACGCTTTCTATCTATCTCTACCTGTATCTGCTCCTGTATCTGTTCCTGTATCTGTGCTCTGTGTATCACTCTGTGCTCTGCGCCTCTTATGCTTTCTCGCTTACAATCCCAGTGCCTTGCCAATACATCATGTGCGCTTCAGCAGCATTGGCGGCTTACCGACGTGAACACCACCGTTGCATGCCCCTCTCTTGCACGCGCCGTTTGCCTGTTGCCATGTCCTGTCGAGTGCTCCACTGGCTGGTGCACGTTTTGTTTGCCTTTCACATCTTTTCACCTTTGATTTTGGCATTGGAACCGGCAGCAGCGGTAGAAAAACGATGCCGCTGCTGTCAAGCCACCAACTCACCCAGGTCATTCCCTTGGCCCCGGCCATTGAGTTTGGGGTTTTTGGTTACGGGCTTCGTCTAAAGGTTCATGTGAGCTAAGTAGATTTCTTCTATGCTCCGATGCTCCGCTGTTCGGTTGTTATTTGGAATGTTTGTTAAATAAATATCTACACATGTTTCGTTACACGTTTGTGCCACTTCTGATAGCGTCCCCCATTGCTCTTAGGGCTCCGGTTGTTGCTTGTCTTTGTCCTGAGCTCGTTATTTTTTTTTTCCTTCGTCCTGGATAAGTATTATTGGTTTTTAATTCAATTGCTACTTATGTGCAAATATGCTAAATGATTTCCGTATGTTTGTTTGTGTTTTTGTTTTTTTTATCCTTTGTGGGAATTGCTTGGCATATGCTCGACTTTCTGTCTGGCTGTTTCTATATCTTTGTCTGGCTTTGTGTGCCTCGTGGTCTGTGTAGCCTAGCTGTCTCTAGCTCTCACTCGCTCTCATTCCCAAAAGGCAAGTTAATTATTTAATGCCTGTCACCCAGTGGCTAACACAGGGTGTTAAAATGCAAATTGCCATTGTCAGTCTCTGGCAGCGTCGGCCAGCGGCAAGGATAACGGACAACTAGCAGAGGGAAGCCAGGCAAGGATGCCCGCCTAGGACAATAGAGCCAAAGCTATGTGTGTGTATGTGTGTGTGTGTGTGTGTGTAGACAACATGACACTGGCACAGTTAAATCAAGTGACAGTCCAACATGAACAGGAACACGAAACACACACAGAGAGAGAGAGAACACAACAGGACATCTGCAAGGCACACAGAGGCAGAGAAAACCAACTACAACGTGACCGTCCAAGTCCTAGTTGTAGTCAGGATGGATAAATGTATCTAGATAAAGTACTAGCTACCCCTTAACCCTGCACTAAATATGGCCGCTGGCTTTAACAGGGTTGCAGACGGACGACCGCTCACACTCCCCCGCAACCCCAAGCGGCTTTGTGGGTCAGTGTATGGAAAGCCTGCGCCATGGTTATCACTTTATCGGGGTGACTTTTGGCTAGTTTTTGTGTCGTTGGTGGAGAAGAATCCCTGGACAGATTAACAATTCAATCAGTGTGCGCATGTCCATTGCATGATCTAATATGACCACCTAAAGGTTAAGGATGGATGATGACAAATGGAAACACTTTGAAGGAGTTGCCCTGGGTCAATACAAAGTGTTTCCAAGATTGGCTTGGGGTCTTAGGTAAGCAGATCTATAATTTAATTAGACCAGGACTTTCCCAGCAGCCATGTGCTATCCATTCGTATATTAGGTTTCCCAAAGCTTTTACACAACCCTCTAGGGATCCAACACACTTTAAAAAGAAAGAGGAGAAAGAAGCGGAATGAAATTATAATAAAACTTAAAGACTTTAGACGGATTTTGCTTGATCCCTGCAAGGGCATGAGCCAGTGCACAGTCCAGGGCTGCCCAGGAGCAGCTTGGACAGAGGACTGCGGCAGATTTATGACTTTGCTGCACGCATAATCATTAATTTAACAGATTACTTCTCTATATATTTAAGGTGGAAAAGAGAGAAAGGAAAACCTAAACATCAAAACCACAGACACCGCCTCAACTTTGTTGGGTGCGAGACGACAATAAGGATGACAACAACAAAAACGATGAAAAAACGACAAAAAAGTGAAACTAAAATTAAAGAAATGATAAAAATTTCTGAGAATTTTAATTGAGTTGTTGCCGTTTAGCCCAGGGATGGATCCCTGTCCGTGCTGGTTGTGATGGCAAATCCCTGTTACATTTGTGATAATCAACTTTGGATGCCAATGCCGAATGCCGACTGCCGTTTGTCGTCTGTCGTCTCGGAGACATTGCGGACATTGCGGGCATCCAAAGTGTTCAGGGGTCGTCTGTCCCCTGTCCCCTGTCCCAGTGTCCGAAGACTGAGGACTGAGGACGGCCTGCTGCTGTTTGCATTTTTGGGAAATGCAACGCAAAATGGCTGTGGCAGAGGCCGGCAGGACCACATTTCAGATTTCAGATTGCAGTTGATATCCTGTTGTTTCAACTGTGATTCTTGCTTTTATTACACAATGACGACGACGACGACACTTGGGTGCAAACGAGCCGATTATTGCCGCCTGATAATGTTACTCTAATTGCCCTGCAGAGCGGCAAAGTCGTCCATATCCACATCCACACGGCCATAGCCATAGCCATAGCCATGTCCAGACAGCCCGAGGCGCTCTCTGTCCTACTGTTTGGCAAAGGCCTGGCCAAAATGAGGAAACAAAAAAAAAAAAAAAAAAACAAGAAACAAAACTCCAACAGTTGTTGCCGTTGCAGTTGTTAGTCTTAGTTGTATGTCCTTGTTTTTTTCAGTTTTTTTTATTTTTTTTATTTTCGGCACCCTTGTGCTGCCTTCTGGCTTGTCTCTAGCTGAGCCTTGGGACGTTGGACGATGACATGCTGCGATGTCGTCTGTCGCCTGTCACAGTTGTAGGTGTTTTATTTTGGAATGCAGGAGAGAGCACTTCATTAGTCCACTGGACGTGGTTTCCTTTTGATAGCCATGCCGCCTCCTTCTATGTGGATATGTCGATCTCACATGGCATCCGAATCGGCATCGGAGTCAGAATCTCTTTGGCTGCTAGTTCCTAAACGTATCACTAACCGCAGTTGGTCCACTTTCTTGGAAACTGGGCATTGTGGCGGCTTGTTTTTGGCAACTCAATTGATTTTCCACTTAATGTTTTTCGGTTTTCCATTCGATACAAATCTCTGTGGTTCAATATTTTTCAAGTGCAAATTTCTTAATTGCAAAAGTTGATTTTCAGCGATAGTTGGCCGCCTAGAATCTCAAGAAAGAGATGAGCTGACTGAGATGACTACATTGCCATCTATAGCAGCAACAACAACAGCGAAAAAATAAAGAAACAGCCGCCCGGGGATACTTGAAAGCAAAGGGAGTCAGAGTGACCCTTTTGGGTGGGCTGGCAAGTGGCAGGGATGCCGCCTCATGGCTTAAATGTCCAAATGTCCAACAAGATTTGATTTTTATCGCAAGTATATTTGAATTTTATTGCGTACGAAATTTTCGATACAATCAGTGGCCATAAAAGCGACTGGAGCCGAGTCCACATGGCCACACCATCCACGTTAACGTTCGCAATCACATTGGCCTGGTCAAATGGTTTTGGTCAAGCCAGACCTACGGCATATGCTGTGCCTCGATGCCCAGGACATTTGACATCATCTAGTTCACTCCGAGACTGGTCTAGGGTATGGCAGGACAGTCAGGGCCGGGACTTGGCAGCGCCATGGCGACGTTGAAATCAAAATCAAAATCAAAGGCAACGTGGATACATTTTCTTGGCCACGTTGGCGTCATTTTCCACGCAATAAAATAAACATTCAAAGCGAAATCAACTTAAACGCTTCACGACGTCTATTCAGCTCTCCAACTCTCTCTCTCTGCTGACTTCCCTCACCACCCAAGGGGTCCATTTCTCAATGTAGCACACATTTAATTTTATGCTCATTTTTATTTCATTTTGCATTTTCCCAGCATCCCCCGGCCGCCCCCTCACTTTACCGCTTCTGGCTGGTCAAACTTTCAATGGCCATTGGCCGCAAAAGCCCTAAAAAGTAACCGTATCCTCTTCCAACTGTCCCCAGCATTACCATCACCATCACCACCACCACCACCACCACCATCGTCAATCCTTTCTTAGCTAATAGTTTGGGTAAGCAAAGAGCTGACAAAGGGTGGAACCCAGGCTTTATGGTTGGTTCTTTAGCTTTAGCTTAAGGTTCAGATTTTGTCTGCTTCGTTAACTCTTATTCGGGGGGTTTTTTTCCTCTGCTTCTTGTCTCTGGTCAAGCAGGGGAACAGTAGAAGGGTTACAACTCAGCAGAGTGTCATGTGAGTTAATATGTTTTGAAGTTTAGTTTGCCATTTATTTATATATTTATGACCCCAATCTGGGTCTTTCAATATCTATTATCCAAACCTTTTTCAAATAAATGCATTGAGCAGTCAGGACATTAAGCCTCATTGAGTTGGATAGGGCATACGGGGCTACATCATAATGGGAGGTAACTGGATGTCTTGGTCTTCCACACATAGCTAAATACCTTCAAATGAACTAGCTGAGATCACCTAGGTTAAGTGAATGCAGCATCTCATTCGTAGCAAGGAAATCTGAGATATCAAGGCAGTCAGAGGTGGGCCCACCCACGCAATCAAGTTGATGAGAGGCCACTAAAGTGCCTTGGCCACAATGACTGAGGCCAATAGACAATCGTAAAATGTCGCTCAAAAGGTTCGTTAGACAATAAGAAAACAGGAAGAGGAAACGACAATGGCCAATGGCTGCTGCTGCTGCCGTTGCTTGCTGGCTACTGACGATGCCCCCGTCTGCCCATCTGGCCGGGTGAGCTGTATGTTTGCTTCCTACTCCGTGTGTGGTGACATCATCGCCCATTATAATTTCTGGGCTCTGGCTACGGGGTTATACAACAATTACCCAAAGCCAAAAAGTCAAGTCCAGACAATGGGTCTCTCGCCTTTGGTGGTGCTACAGTTCTTATTCATCTTCTCCTCCATTGTGGTCTGGTCCATTTGGCCTTCTGTTTCTGTTGATTGCTTCATTTTGGCTCAGCTACCGTGGTCATGGTGTGGTGTATGGTGTGTGTGGTGTGTGTGGTGTGGAGAGTGGTGTCATAGTGTTTAGTTTGAATTATGGTTCCCCAGTTACAATGGCATCAATGCCAGACTTTGCTTCAGATCTTGGACTTGGCGTTTATGATTTGATTTATACTGCGGATGCGACTGGATATTTTTGTCTGTTGCCTCTCTCTGTTGGCACATTACGGCTTGTTTTTTTTTTTTTTAATGTCCTAGTTAATATATTTATTTGGAAATGTCTTTGTTGCGGACGTCTGTCTTCAAGTTTCCAGCTGTCCTCACAGGAGGCTTAACGCAGGAGACTGAGACAGACTGTGCTTTACCCTAGATTTTCCAAGATATTTAATGCATTTTCTCAATCCAGAGCAAATCAATTCTTTTTGTTTATTTTCCATAATAAATTCAGGCCAATTCTCTACATCCTACATCCTCTACACACAGCCACACAGATGCTGCCAAAGTTAATGGGCTTTCATATGTAAATTGTAGGCGTTGGCTTGAAGTATGGCTGCGTCATTTTAAAATTGGTCTGCGGTTCGTTTTGGTCCTTCAGGCTTCATAACAAACGATTTATATATATATATACATACGCGGTATATATAGACGCGTTTATGTATATCATAAAAAAAACAACACAAACACAGACGAAATGGGGGACAAATCAAAAAATCAAAACCATAAAAAAAGGCTCACAAATGTCTGCCCCTGTGTAGCCCCTTTTCAATTCACACACACGCGCACACACACATACATATGTGGAAAATGGCAAATTGTCATTAGACATGCCGAATTTATGATTGTTGTTGTGATTTCTTTTTTTTTTTATACACAACCTCCACCCTCACTCACTCAGTCAGTCAGTCAAAAGCGCTGCTGCTACTCTCTTGCCCGCTTAAGTATGCTACACATATTTATTTTTTGCTTTCTTGTTTTTTTTTTTTGTTGTGCCAAGGGGCAACCCTTTGCCTTCCTTGCTTACCCTCACCGTTGTCCTTATTGCCCAGCCTGAAAACTCATAAATTGTATAAATTGTTGGGCTATTATTTCTCGTGGCTGTCAACGCAATATTGCAGACAACAGAGGGTTAAACCAAAAGTATAAAAAAAAACAAAAAACACAAAAAAATTATCCCCACAAATATATATATATTTTCTATATACCAACGTATATATTTCTATGATTTTATGCTGTGACTTTGCAGCCTTGACTCTTGCCAAATGACATAATTAAACGCCAGTCAGGTAGGGTAACGCGATGATTCTGAATCTGCAATTCGCTTTACCCATTTTAGGGTTACTTAACGTGACCCGCTAAGCCTTAATCCCTCTCCGAGGACAGGTCGCTGCAATCACTCCAGCCAGTCCAGTGGGCCATAAAAACAGCATAGATTTTCTGCAAATTCTAACCCTAAAGCGGATTGAAAATCCCTTTCTCTGGTTGATTTTTTTGGGTAATTTTCACAGAATTTTTTGTGCATTTTCGTTTTATTATTTTTCCCCTTTTTTTTTGTGTGGCATTAAGTCAATTGCTTTATGGGCTGATCGATGGCTCGGTGTACGGATGGATGGATGGATGAGCGGCCCAGCCCTCGTCCCAGTAGGCCCTGGACTAACAACTCGCCCTGAGTTGGCCTTGACTTCAGTGCCGTTGCCTGTCACTTGAACCCGGTGTATGTTTCGTTAGCTTAGTCAAACGTTCGACGGCCTTACAGAGCACAGTACAAACTCTTTTGAACTAAAAAAGTCTGAATTTTAACCAAAATTTTTTAATTTCGATTTTTTTTTATTTTTTTTAAGTTTTCAAAAGTCCCTTTGGAATTTTATTTTTTGATCCGTCTATACAACAGACAATGCAGCGTCAAATTTTCAAAAGCAGCATGTTGACTGCCCTAAAGATCTGCAAGTCAAGCTCTATCCGAGTGCAGTCAGTGCAGTGTCCGGTGCGTCAGTTTGGTAACCAGAACAACAATGGCAACGATCAAGGATTGGACCACTGCCAGGGTGAAGGACAGCAGAGCCAGCTATTCCAGTGGGATAGCGATATGCAGGGCAGCAATAGGCAGGTGCGGTCCATGAGCAGCGAGACACCATCGGCCGAGGTTCAGCTTCTTAGGCGCTTGTTGCAGGACAGGGTGCCTCTACTGATGCAACGGCCACAATCCACCGGCTTCCTGCAATCGCTGCACAGCGAATCATCGCAGTCCCAGTTCCCCATAGAATACAAACAGACGGGCTTGTCGGATGCTGAGACTGAAACCACCAATCATGCGGGCGATGAATGGTTGAAGCTGAACTCTCGCATTGACAAGTTCGAGGAGTCGGAGAAACAACATGGCATGGCCATGAGCAGTACCTATGATGACGAAGAAGAAGTAAGTAGATGGGGCAAATCTTAATCTCCTGCGATATTTGAATATTGAATCTTTTAGGAGGAGGAACACAACGTCGCGAAACCCGACAGCCATAGAGGACAGGGTCTTAGCCTTAGACACATGAAGCCCATTGAAATGCATTTAGCCGATACCACAGACAGCGCTTCAAGCGAGACTGGTGAGGCCGATTCGGAGGACGCTGATGACGACGATGATGATGATGAGGAGGAGCACGCTGAAACTAGCTCAAAACCAAGTGGCAAAACTGGATTTGATCCTGAACATCTCAAATACGAAGGTGTCTATTGGACTGGCGATGGCGAACGCATTGATACGCGCCTTAAGGAAATTGCCCAGACTGGTTATATCACCGGCGATGGACAGCGCATTGAAGAAATCGTCAAGGACCCAGCCCAGCCACATGACGAGGTCCAAGCTGGCGATCCAGCGTCCAAAGAGGAACCAACCCAGCCAACAGACGAACAGCACTAGGCATTGTCATCACGAACAAATTCTAAATTGCGATTTCGATTCTAATTGATGAAGCCTCAAAAGTTATAATTCCCTTGGACATTTTATGAATTAATTTTTTTTTCGAACAAAATTCCTTAAGTATAAATAAAAACGTAAATAAAAAATTGTATACAAGACGAGCCTCATTGTCTTGAAAGGTGGCAAGAGTGTGAGGGGTTGAGGCGAAGCCACTTAACCCCTGTTAGTCCGAACTGATTACAAAGACCTCTGTCCCTGGTTGGCCTTGAATATCCTGCAGCAGTTTCCCTGTAATAAGGAACAAATGCCGCCGCCGCAGAGGTCCTATGTTCAACGTTGTTTATGGCCTGCTATTTGTGATTCTCATAGCCCGCTCTGAGGTGAGGTTTTGCGGGTTGCATGGCGTTGTATCATCAGCCAGCAACGGCAGCTACCTGCCGCATGCAACTTTATGCAATGTCCTTAAAGTCAAGGACACTACCAAAACAAACACGCTTCCAACACGCGGTTGAAACACCGAATCCACCTCTTTCTCTACTGGTAAAGACCAAGCCTTTCCCAAGCGAGGATTTCTAATGAAGCGGGAAAAAGTGAGAAAAAAAAAAAGAAAGGAAAATGCAATGGAAATGCAGCCAAAAGGAAAACGAATGCTAAATAGCCAGTTTTCTGGCCATTCATTCTGGCCATTTATTTTTATTTTTATTGACCTGGCAAACAGAAGCGATTTTCTTTGTTTGCTTTCCCCCGGCTTTCCCTGCTCTGTTTTTTTTTTTTTTTATTATTTTTTTGGTAACTACCGGACTACTGGCAACAATTATTGTTCTATAAATTTAACTGAATCACCTATGCCGAGCCAAATTGAAAACGACTCGTTTGATGCTTCAATTTACCTATAGAAAACAAAAACAGAAAATAAGAAAATGAAGCCACTTTGACACCAACTGCAAATCGCTGGTAAATAAATGAAAAATCTTGATAGCAAGTCTGGCAATTGGCTTACGAACTAAATATATATAAATAGATGGAAACATTATATATTTCTTAAAACAAACCAATACAACAGATCAGGGTTGCCAAGCTTATTGCATAACGAATCAGTTGCAATTCCAATAAAAAAAATCCTTCATTGCCCTTCACAGAAATTAAAATATCCTGGCTACGGATACAAATAGAAAAGGCCAACAGAAAATCAAAAAATGTTGCCCCTTTCTTCCCCTTCTTCATAGTATTCGGCAAGGCCACCACTTTTGGTCAAGCGTTTTGTACCTGTTCAATATCATCTTCCTCCCTTTTGTTTTCTCTCTCTTTTTATTCGGAGCTTCTTTGTTGTCTGTGGCAACAACCATTGTCCTTGTTAAATGTAATGTAAGATTTTTCCCCATCTCCAGTTGGAAATTGAGCTTCGCCAGGACTGCCGCCCTGGACAATGATAAATGAATGTGTAGCCAGCAGATTGGCAAGAATTTGTTAAACGACATTCAGCCGGAAATTAAATTTGTTGCGAAAATCTCTTCGAGATGTTTTAAATTTGAGGTTTTTTCCATTTTCACGGGGGGAAGATTTTTATTCAGCCAAATATCGCTGATCTTTGCCAAATTTAGCGGTTTAATTAGCCAAAGAGACACACAGCAAAAAAAAACTCAAACTCACAGGTATGCAAATAAAATATTTTGAGTGTAGAAAGAAAAAAAAACAGCAAATGCCACAGAATAAATTCAAAAAGTTTTTAAATTCATTGAGTTTCTGCATTGATGTGTAGGACAGACTGGGGGCTAGGCAAAGCCCAATGGTCCAGGGCAGGACAAATGGTGGCTCATTGATTAGCCGCATTGCCTGTCAATATCTGTGGGTGGGCGTTTGCCTGTGTGCCTGTGTGGGTGTGTAGGTGTGTGTGTGTGTGTGCGCGTAAGGGTGGCTTCTAATTTGCCTTTGGGGGTTGCGAGCTTATGGGCAAACGCACAGTCCAACTGTGATACTCTAACAAAGGAAAACGCCATCAGGATATCGCTCAGTTGGCCTGACTAGAGGTTATGACTTCTCCATCGACCGTTTCAGCATAGTTAAAGGCCCTCCAAGTTCTCTTTTTAATCTGCATAAGAAAAGCTCAACTGCAAGTTTACCAACCACCTGCAGGGCATTAAACAGTCGTCTAATATATGGAAATCAACTAAAATTTTTTTTAATAAAATTACACAATTCACTTGGCGATTCAATGTTCGATTTAGTTTTGTTTTCAAACATTTTTAAATTAAATTTTTCTGCTTTAGACAGCATGTCGTACGCAATCGCTTGCTCTATCCGTGAGGAAGTCAGAGGCCTCTGTATAAAGTTATTCCACTTTCAATAGATTGGCGGTAACCACTGTTCGGTCAATTAAGCCGTTAATATGATGAGTAAAGACCTCAGAGGTTGGAAAAAAAAAAAAAAAAAATATCACACCAACAACAACAACATCAACAAAAAAATAAATCGGAGTTGGGCAACCCCTTGGTGTGGACTGTCCAGACAGCGTGTCTGTGTTTATTTAGCCTTGTTTGGGGCCCCCCATTGGTTAGAGAGGGGGGGGACAGAGACAGGTCAAACCTAGTTGGAGCGTTGAACCGTTGAACTGTTGAATTGTCTTCCTTCTCGCCTTTATTGAAACATTTTTCATGATTTCTTACACAAATCCGTGGCCAGGACAATTGACAATGCTTTCTGGCTTTGGCTTTGACTTTGGCCCTTTTGGTATGGCCTTTGAGGTTGCCTCATAAATCATGTAACAAACAAAACCCCCAGTTTAAAGGAAACCAAAGACCCACCAACCAACCACCGGGCAGTCCTAACCAATCAACCTAACCAGCAGCCAACCAACCAGCCTAACATAACTAAACAAAACAAAAAGTGAAATCAAAACTATTACCACAGATCAGGGGTTTATTTTTTCCCAAAGTTTTTCTTTTCTTTTTATTTTTGTTTTGTGTGGTTTTGTTCTGCTTAGCCCCCCTCCTGCCGTTTGTCCGCTGTCTGTGGAAAACGATGGACAAATAAAAACATCAAATCATTCATAACACTTGTTCAACTCTCCTGGCATTGGCATTGGCTTTGGCATTGGCATTGATTGAGCCAAAACACACACTCATACACACACTCTATGGATCCTGACCTGACCTGACCAGAGACTAGAGACCAGAGACCAAAGCCAAAGCATTTCCCTTTCTTTGTTCCCAACAACACAATTATTCAGCTGAATGCTGAACCTGTTCCCAAATAAAAATCAAAAATCAAACAAAATTTAACCTTAACTGCCAGCGCTGCGCTGCTCCCTCCTGTGCTCGGCTCAACTTCACTTTCATTCATAAGGTGTATGAAGCTGTGTTTGTGTAAAAACATTTACGGGGCTCATTTCAGCTCCGCTCAGCTCCGCTCACTTCGGTTCGGTTCAATTCAGTTGATTTCATTTGGAGTTTTTTTTTTGATTTCGAATTTGAGTTTTGAGTTCTGTTGAATTCGTATTGTTTGGTGGCTTTGATTAATGCCTCCTGGTTTTATTCTTCCCTTCTTGTTCACTTTTTTTTTTTTTTTCTTCCATTCTGATTTCTTTCACATTTCTTTTATTATAGTTTTTGACTCTCTTTTTACCCGCAACGATACCCCATTATACGAGGCAGAAAGGCTGACAGGGCGGGGAGGACTGACTTCCTAGTTCCATTGTGTTGGCCCTGTGGCTTGTTTGACTGCGCATTCTCTGCAGGTTGGAACAAGGCATTCGCCATGGTTGGACCTTAATGAGGCCATCAATAAGTCAATTAGTTGATTCTGCCTCTGCCTGGTTAGGATTAAAGAGTTCAGCGTGGCGTGGGCAGGTGATCGGGCAAATTGAGTTGCTAAATGGCCATAGAAATGCAAACATATTCATAAGGGCTGATATAGAAACTGCAGATATACGCACAGAAATAAAATTCTTAATTAGTTTCCACAGTTCACATTAATCTGACAATGGGCGATAGCTTAGCCATCCTTATCGGCAGTAACAACCCCTTCGATATTAGTTAATCAAATTGTTCCTCCCCATTCATCGATATATTAATTAACAGCTGTTCAGAGTAATAAGGAATTGTGAAACACAAGGCAAATAAACTTATTTTTGGCAAAAGTAAAATTTTAGAAGGAAAACTCATAATTAGTGGTGCAACTGGAGCCTCCCGGAGAGGATCAACAGGTGACTTGTTGAAGCTGCTACAATGCTATGAGAAACCAATGGGTGAGCTTAGCACTGTCTGTTGAACTGAATTTAATTTCAATTAAAAATATCCACAAGAATTTAGAAAGACGTTTACCAATGCAACAAGGATTAACCGCCTAGTAGAAACTAAAGAAAAATAACAACTTTGTTGATAAGCAGATCGTCGCTCCAAAAACCTTAAGTGAAGCAACCGTTTAGGTAAAAACAAGTTTAAATAACATTTTTGAATGGATTTCATTGCACACATCTCAATGTTTGCTGTCCTGCGATTAGGATGGGTTCAGTTATTGCCTTCGCCGCCGCCTCCCGGTCTGTGTCACCCCTCTTTGCCGGGCTCTGGGCCATTGTTCATTGATATTTCTCTAAATTGCAGATTTCATTATGATGCTTAATTTTTCATTACAACATCAACACCCTGTTGTACAACTTGTGAACATGACAATGCAATTGACGCAAAAAAAAAGGATGCGTGCCCAGAACTCCAGACTGGGTTACGGTTTCGGTTACGGCTTTTGGATTTGGATTTTGGGTTCTGCGTTCTTGGTGTGCTCAGTAGGGTTCAGTCTGGCTGGCGTTACGTTTCATATACGGTTCGGGGTGAGACTTTGATTATTAAATTGCAAACTGCGAACCCTTTACTTTCGGCCTTTGCTTCTCGCTTTTATTTTTATTATTTTTTTACCGCCTGTGTGGGTCTCATAATTTTTTTTTTGTTCTTGGCCCTTGTATTTGAAATTTATTGAAGTTAATATTTGTCGCCCAGTGGCGAAAATTGCAACTAGACAGATGGAGAGGGAGAAAGTAGGTGGAAGATTAAATACTCTTTGTCCCAAGGCAGGCGGCTATGATTTTATTAAAATGTTAAGTAAATTGCAGGCTGATTTCTCGGACTCAGAAGATTGTTCTGTTTATTGACAGAGGCAAGAGCTGATGTTAACTTTTGCTTTTTGCTCTTTTTAATAATAATTTCTCCAAGTTAATAATTTTTTCCCCTTTTTTCCAGCTGGCATAGAGACAGAGGGTGAGAAGGAGAAGGAGCAGAGCAGCCAAAGGGTGTGTTTGTCGACAAATGCTTTGTGTTTTACTTTCAAGTTGCTGCTGGCCCTGCTGTTGGCTGGGAAACTGAGAAAACTGGATGAAAACTGCAAGCATAAATCATGCAACATATTGCATAATCATTCCAGTATCAGACACAGGAACAGGAAACAAGCAGGCAAAGGAACCAGAACCAGAAACAGGCGCGTGATTTGTAGCTAATGGGTTTCTCTCCTTTCGCCATCGCCATCGCCTTTCTCCGTTATCTCCCACCCCCCGTTTAGCGGCTGGATAATCGCCGAATCGACTTGCTGTTACTGTTTAGCTCAAGGTCAGGTCAACCTTGCCCTGACTGAGCCCTTTGCCAAGGAGTTTTTCTATGGAAAACTGCAAGATTACATTCAATCGCCGCGTGCCCTTTGCTGCGCTGCCCTGGTTTTATGATGCAATCGGTCACAATTCCCCATTTCACTTACGAATGGCAATGCTCATTGGTTTTCATTTCCAAATATCAACGTTGCCCGCTGGGCTTTCTAAAGAAATTTCCCTTAACCATTATATAAAGTTACGCATTTTCCCTTTTGGCAGGACCGGCCAACGGTCAACGGGCTCAACAGCAACACCAGCATAACCATTCCGGGCTCAACCGTTTTCGACTTTCGCTTGCAGGCACTTTAATGACAATTTTTCTAACGAAACTTAACTCCTCAGGTTCCTTTATCCCTTTGTCTGCCCTTTCGTGTCCTGTGTCCACTGACAAATATGCAAATGTGCGTGCGCGCTGCTCTGGCTCCGGCTCAGGCTGCGGCTGCGTCTATTGTCCAACGGAGATTTCTCAATTGTAAATATTTGGTTATTAGGTCCGTCCTTCAAGGCATCCAGCCAGCCAGCCAGCAGCTAGCTAGGCAGGCAGGCAGGCAGCCTGGTTGTCCTTTTTGTGTTTCCATTATTGTCAAACGCAATGTTATACAAATGTAGGCCAATCGGTTCAGTCAGGATTGCTTGAACGAGTTTCGTTTATGGTTTGGCCTGGTTGGTTACTGCTCTGATCGCTGCCTGGGTCTGAGTTTGCGTTACAGTTTGCTTGTGTAATTCAAACATCCTGTGTTCCCCGCGTTCTTTATGACTCTATTATAAAACTTTTGTGGCTAACTGGGCAATATGTCCTGTGTCCCTATGTTTCTTAGCCTTGTGCGAGTTTTCCAACTCTCATAACTCAACCAGTTTGCAACTTGTCCGGTTGCTTCTGCGGAAATTGAAATGTGTTAACTGCGGGGGACTCAGTCGATGGAGGCCGTTCAATCAAATCAAATTTGTTGTGCATTAGTCTCTTGCATTTTTAATAATATTAAAAGCGAAAAATCTAGAAATATTCGTTGATCAATCTAAGCTCAAACACGATGCTTAATTCTATTGTTTCGAAACCAAAAGGGAATTTTGAAATATTAAAAACAACAGAAAAAAAAAAAACAAAAACGAGAAGCAATCGCTTCAAACACACACACGCGTGCTAAGTGAAAGGATTTGGCAACACGAAACATGAAAAATCAACAAAAACGTGCGAAGCTTAAACAAACCAAATCAAAATCAAATAGAGAAAAATTGCAATATAAAAAGGCAAAAGGAAAACAATTGCTTTGGTTATTTTATTTAGTTTCTGGCAAACAGACATCCCAGTTTATTTTTATGGTTTTAAAATGATTTTGAACCCTACAGGCGCGCGTACGTGTTTTCCCCGTCAGCAGCTCCCATCGCCCCCGCCAGCAGCAGCCCTTTGGCCGGCCCTGTGTGTTTGTGCATTGAAAACCGGAAACGGATGCAAATTGCATGCGTCACGTGACAAACGAACGAGCTAGCGCACGGAACGCATGTCGAGCATTAAGCTTTTAGCACAACCTTCTTCATATCCATCCCTCTCTTTCACTCTCTCTCTCTCTCTCTGTCTCTTGCAGCCCCCTTTGCCTATGGACACACACCGCACACACCTTTCGCCTGGCTGCTATGCATTTTTATTTACTCTTCCATCGGCAAAACAAAAGCAGCTGAAAAAAATGGCCAGAAAAAGCATCCGAAACTGCCAAAACACGTTTGCGTTTTAGTATTGATTATGCAGTTTGTTGTTGCACGGATTTTGGCAAACAATAACAACAAGAACAACAGCAACAACAACAGCAGCTGCCACAGCTCCAACATCCAAACTCAATAAATCTAAATTGCGCACAAAAATAATTGAATCACTAAACCCGTTACACCAGCAACCAAAAAGGTTTGTGTAAAATAAAACAAAAAAATGTTTAAAAATAAATAAAATAAAATAGAATTGAATGAGCGCACATAGATACACACAAGCATACATCGCAACTCTCCACATACAACAGAAAAAAAAACAACTAAAATATCTTGAAAATAAAAATTGGCAACATTTTGCCTCTGGCACTTGCTACTCTACGTACATTTGGATACTCTATAGTTGGGCTTTATCGCCCTGAGTGCCACTCTAGCGCTTTTAACTGAATGCCAACCAACGACAGCTATATGGTGTGGTAAACGACTTAACTGATTCTGAATATTTTCCCTCCTCCGTAGTATGAATGCCAAATTCTTCTTGCCAAACCCATGGCAGCTATATGGTAGGCTGATCGACCCCACTGACATTGAACTATTACTGCTCTACCCGGTAGTTGAATTTTTGAAAGATCAGATCAAGCGTATCAGCTAGTCGTCATTCAGAGAGCTTCGAAGCATTTCTAACCCATTTAAGTTGATTTGTGAATTTTTTGTGTTGTTTTTGAATTTGTTTGGCTGCAAATGTGTTGCAGATTTGGTGGAGATTTTCCACACATCGTTTGCAATACTTTTCCAAAAAATCTGGTCTGAACTGGGGCCGCTTAAAGCTGCATTATGGAACTGTTCAGCTAATTCTTTTGACTAATCTAGCTAGAGAATTTTTTATGACCAACTTCGGCGCTGTCGAATCATTTTTAATGTTTTATTAATATATTTATTGCATTCAAAATCAAAATCTCAGTGCCTTTATAAATTAACAGAAATCGTTTTTGTTTTTTCATATTTTGTTTTTCCAGATCCCCAAAGAGATTGAAATGCTGTGCAGCGAATTCTAAATCCTTTTGAGCATTTTAGAATTGAAACTAAATGGAAATTCAGTTTGCATATTGCATGATGCTTTCTAATTGTTTTGTTTGCCAGGATTCTTAAAAAAAAAAGAACGAAAAAAATGCGGAAATACAAAAATCAAACAGCAGCCGATAAAACCTGCGGCAAACAATTGAAAACTTCTAACCCGGTTACAACTCAATTCAATTTGTTGCCGCCTTTCATCCGCCAACGGCCTGACAAAGTGAAAACATAATTTGCATCTCGTGTTAAAATTTAAATTAAAAGAATAAAAAACAAAAAAGTAAATAAATAAATAAATCCTACTTAATGTCACAATCAATCCCAGAACAATGCTACCAACCAACCAACCAACCAAGCATCCAACCAACCAACGGACCAACGACCAACAACGGCAACAAAAAGAGTAAAAAGGAGTGAACAGGAGCAGCACAGAACGGAGGATGAACGATGAGGGACGCAGGACGTTAGCTGAGGGCTAAAGTTGCTGAAATCTGAACCCCTATTAGTGCGCATTTAACTGTTCATTTGAAAGTTTTATTTTGCGCGCTGATGCGTTAAATCAGGCACAACAGCAACAACAGCGACATGTCCTGGGCCCATGACAAGGGGCAAGCGGCAAGCGGCAACCCTATGCCTCCTTAGTGGGGTGGCGAGCACTCCAGCACTTCTGCTCCTGCCCCTGCCCCTGCCTCTGCCTCTGCCTTTCCCATTCAGTTCAGTTCAGTTGAGTTGAGTTGCGTTGCGTTGAGTTCAGCTGCAAGCCCACTGACATGTATAATTTTAATCCAGCTGTAACATAAGTTTTTGATTTGACAAATCCTTGAGCCTGGCCAAGTCCTTTGGTATCCTTGGTCCATAATACGAAACTATTTGACAGAAATTGAACTGTTGTTTTGTGGCCATGCCAACGCCATATCAATCGAGGGTGGACGAGCTATTGTCGCTCTGGCATTCGCATTCAGCCAGCATTCTCCTCATGTCCTTGTCTGTGTGTGGATGATCCTTGGGCGCATTATTTAAATTTTCGCTTGAAGCTCATACGCAAATATCCAGGGCGCAAAAAAAAAAAAAAAGCAGGAGACAGAAAAGGGTAGCAGAAATCACACTGAGAGAAACCTCGCCACACCAACATGAGCTGATGGGTAACGAGGAGGCTTCCTTAGCAATGTCAGATGTTTCTCAGATTTCTCTCAGTGTATTATATGCCGGTTAGCTTAAGGGTAAGGCTTGAGCTGGCGGGGCATCATAAATATCTCAACATTAACATTAATTGCACTCGATGTCCTCTTGTGTGGGCCCACAAGAGGCATTCAACTCATCCTGAGAAATTGAACGGCTGCTCCCAGCAGCGGCAGCAGCAGCAGCAGCCAAGTGATGAAGCTTCTGCTCCTGCTCCCGCTCCCTTCTTGCTTCTTGCTTCTGTTACCGCTTTCATCGTTTTTCCTCTGTGTGTTGTTAGGGTGGCGGCCGCCACAAAACGCAGCCACCGTCCTTTGGTTTGGTTTTGGCTTCGGTTTTTGGTTTTGGTTTTTTGGCTCGTGCTGGTCGGTCGGTCGGTTGGTTGGTTGGTCGGTTGGTTGGTTGGTTGGTTGGTTAGTCGGTCGGTTGGTTGGCTGTTGGTTGACTCGTTGGTTGGCTTGTTCCTTCGATACTGCTGCCGCTGCTTTGATGTGTGCCCCCCAGACCCAGTCCAGACCCGGTCCAGTCGAGGCATTATTTCAATAATGAAGCTACTACCTCCACTGCCACTGCCACTGCCATGGCTGGCTCTGGCTCTGGCTCAATCTAAATCTCTACCCCCGCTCGGTTACATTCTGAACGTTTTTCAATTTAAGGCCAAAGCACGCGGAATGGCACGAGTCGCAGCTGCACGCAGCTTTTCCAATGGCCCCGGCGGGCCGAAGGGGGATGGAAGTTTCGGGCAGAAACTAATAAGTTGGCGCATTAATTGGCTTACAGACATTCCCCGCATAGCTGGCAATCAAGCGTTGTTGCCCGGCAGAATATAATCAGACATTGGTTAGCCCAGGTTGGGGGGGGGGGGGGGGGACAGGGTGATGCATAGCGATCCTTAGCTACGATAATATTAAGAGTATTGAATGCACTAACTAAGGTCATGTTATGGGTATTGAAAACAGATTGTAAAAGGAGCAGAGCACAGCGATTGATGCTATAGAGCAGCGGTTGTCTTGACACCAGAATACTTGGGAGCTAAGGAACTATGAGGGCTCAAAACAAACCTCAGTTAGATCGGTCTACTATATGGCATAGCTAGCTCAGTGTACTTCCCCCCCGTTCTGTTTGAATTACAAACCAAACACCGCAGCACACATGTTTAAAGACACAGGGGTAGGGCTGTCCAAGGACAGTCTGGTCTGGGTTTAGGGTTATCTAATCCTTAGTATATGACATGATTTTCAACTTAAGGGCGACACTTTCTACGCCCATTGTTGTTGTTATTGTTGTATCGCGTGCGAAACGCATCACATGTAAAAGAATTGAACTGACGATGACGATGACGACTCACTCGCTGTCGTCGTTCTTGGAGTCAAATGAGTCGATGACGAGTGAGAGGGCAACAAGTTCCTTGCTCTTTGCGGACACGGACACGTGTTTGGGTTTTGTTTGTTGGGCAAAGATTTTAGGCGAAGGCACGAAGAAACACACAACGAGCACAACAAGCACAACAACAAACAGGGAACACACAGGACACACAGGGAACATATTCAAGCAAAAACCACCCACAGAATCCGCCCCCAATTGTGCCAATTTTTCAAGTGCATATTTTCTACGTGCCTGCTTATTGTTTGATGTGGATTTTAATTGAACTCAAGTTGATGGTTTGATGATGCTTAAACAGCGGCAGCGGCAACAACAATGCCGAAACGACAACCGCAAGTATGAAGAGAAAAAACCAAAACTCGACCAATTGTTGAGGGAAATGTGCAGAAAAAACACGTTGCACTCATTAAATGCCAAGTTGAGGCAGCATAAATCCTCCAACAGACCTCAAACTACCCAAAAGGCAGACAGCCAAGCGGGCGGGCAGGCAGACAGGCAGGCAGAGCCCCGGAAGGATATGGGCTAAGGGTAAGAGCCACACGGCTGGGCTGCTCGGTTATAGGGAAATATATTTAATGATTTCAAATAAAATATGAAGAAAAAAAAAAAAAAGAAAACAACGACGGCAAAAACCTACGCATATGTCATTCAATGAGGCGCAACCAGGAGGGTGGCCAAAGGGGGACAGAGTTGTTTGTTACTCACTTGTCAGGACTCATTGTTAATGACAGGAACTCTCATTTGCCTCTGACAGTTGCACAAAAGATCGACCGAAGAACTACAGCCGCTGCGAATCGCTTGTTAATTTCAATTTGATTAACGTTGGAAAAATCTCCAAAAGAGGAAAACTTAAACGCTTTAGGTTAGGTTGTAGACCAAGGATTAAGCTTCCGGGAGATCCATGATATTTAAGAAAGGTTTTCTCAGGTTTCTGGTTACCTATAAGAGAGGCCAATGGAGATACCCATTAGGAGCTGAGGAGTTGAGGAGTTGAGGAATTAATTAAATCTCAAGTGTTGTAATTTTAGCAGCTGCCTTTTCGAAAGCTGTGTGTGTGTGTGCGGGTGTGTGTGTTAGGCAATTAAAATTTAACGCTAAAAAGTTGTTGGCTACTCAGGCTACCCTCTCTGGCAATCTACGTCTGTCAATGTCAATCAGCAACATTTATGTTCAAAACTTAACGCGGCTGCTATGACAACTTCAGGTGTTTTATGAAGACTGAGAGAGAGACAGAGAGAGAGGGGGAGAGACTCGCTTAAAGGACAACGAGGTCGAGGTCGTAAGGTTGCTTTTCTAGGCTGACGGGTAGCATGAAGGTTTGGGGGGAGGGGGCTGCACTTGTTTAAACGCATTCGCCACGCACAGCAACAATATAAATGATACTCAGTCAAACACATGTACAGGCGGCGGCTCCTGAGCCTTTGGCCTTTCACCCACCCCAACTGTCCCCCCTGCCGCCCCGGCTGGAGGCGAACTTGAGTCGCGCGCCCTCGTTTCGCCTGTCGTTCGCCGCTCTGCTCGCTTTGTTCGTTGTTGGTGATAACGCGAAATAATTGCGTGACAACCATGTTGCGATAATTTTCAATTAAATGGCGTCGGCTACGTTTTTCCTTTGCGCCTTTTATTTTTTCGTATTTTTCCTCTTCTCTTGGGTTTTTTCTCGTTTTTTTTTTTTTTTTTTTGGTAGAAAGACCAAGGCAGGCGGCAGAGGGAGGGAGTAGCGTGAAATTTCATATTAAAATCAACTGATTTTCTGCTTTCATTTATTCATGCTGCTGTTGTTGTTGTTGTTGTCGCCACACTGAGATACAAAAACAAAAAAAAAAAAAACACCGAAAAAAACAACAACAACAAGGAATTGTGATTGTAACAATTTGCCGCTTGTTTCGCATTTCAGCAGCCAGTGGCATTGCCACAGTAGCCAGCAGGCGGGTGTGAGGGGGGAGGTGTCACACTTGTGCGTCATTAACGGTCACAGCTGGTGGGTGTGCAAAAAAGTCGTCAGTGCAGGGCAGCGACCGGCAGCACCACCGCAGCAACTGTGGTTCTTGGCTTGGCATTTCGCGCCATGCGGGTGCAGCCCTGGCAGCTTTCATATTTAAATGTATCGTTGTGTGTGTGTAACTGAGTGGGTGTGTGTAGGGGGGGGCACATAATGCGCCCCCCCCCTTAGCTTATATATATTTTCCATTTTTCTTTTTTTTTTTGTTTTTTTGTCTGTGGGGGTTGACAGTGGCGGCCATGCGGTTGATGCTATTTTTTATCTGGGGGTTGCTGATGCTCCTGTGGTTGCCAGCAACATTGCCAACCATTTTTCTGCGGCCAAAAGACTGAAACAACAACAACAGCAACAGCAACAACTGAAGCTACAACAACAAGTGCTCAACGCATTGTTAATTTGATTTGCACGCTTTGCAATTTAACAATAATATTGTCATCAGGTCTTCTGGGTTTGGGGCTGCGAATCAGGGGGGGGGGGGGGGGGAGAAAGGGGATACTTCACTATGCCAAACTCCAAGCTGCTTACTTTTCCTTAAAGGCGCTGATTTCCTTTCCCACA
>JAWNPV010000001.1:64118-78072 GCA_035078785.1 Collessia kirishimana
CTGTTTTTTTTCTTTTTTTTTTTTTTTTTTCTCTTTTTGCCCTTCTTTTTTTCTTTTTTTTTTTTTTTTTTTTTCTTCGCCCCCTTTCCTTTCCCCCCCAACAAATCGGATAATTCAATATGCAAAGCTCCAAGCTGCTTAATTGTCATTAAAGGCGCTGATTTCCTTTCCCACATCCTATAGCTGTCAGCAAACATTTCCCCGCTAAAAACCTTTGTTCCCTCCTTTTATTCTCTGCACTGTTTTTCAAGGATCCCACAGACATTGACGTATTCCACAGCTGCTGTCGGTCAATTTCCAAGTCACATATTTTCATTATCCTGGTGGCTCAACCAGGCAGGCAAAATCCTAGGCGCAGGCTAAGCCAACTATTCATCCCATTAAATCTGTCGCATCGACCTTAGATGTGTGAAATGAGGTGCCACACGGTATCAGGGATTACACAAGGACCAGTCACTGCTGTCACATAGTCTAACAGACAGACAGTCAGACAGGCGGACCGATGGACCGAAGGACATCCCTTAAGACCTTTGGTGAAGCAAAGCAACAAAATATCATAAGACAAATAATAAGCGCAAAGCTGGCAGTAAAAAGAATACGCAAATTTAATTTACCAAAGGACATTGAAAGGACACTGGCATAAAGGACTCTGACACAGCACATACATATATAATTCAATTGACTTAAGTCAGCCTTGATGACGGTTTTGCTTTCTGCTTCTTCATTCATCTTTTCATGTCCTGGCGATGCGGTGGCGACGCCGTTGTCAGCACATTTGACATTTCCCACTATCCTGGCAGCCTCTTAGGTCGCATTAGGTTTAAGGATATGTATTTGGTTATGAGAACGCTGTGGCTTGGGACACTTGGAGACTCCTCATTTGCTCCCCCCACAACGGCCACCTGATGGCGATCCCCCTTCCAATTGTCTGCTCTACCTTAGGCAAATACAATCGCATCATCAATCTCTAGGCTTTGGAGGGGAAAACTTGCTTGTCATCTTGGACACGGTGAGAGCACACAAAGCATTATTAACGCCCATTTAAGGTTAACGGGCGGGCTGCCATTGCCATTGCCATTGCCCCAGCCAACGGCTAAATCCAAAACCAAACTCACAACCCATTCCGGACTCACATTCCCCTTCTCTAAACCTTTTTTTTTTGGTTTTTTTTTTTTTGGTTACGGCAACGTGCGTAAATCTCTTAATTTATCAATTGAGCCGTGTTGAGGATGATGTGGATAACGATGACGATGGCGCTAAGGATGAGTTGAGATGCCATTTGCCACTTTCCATTTAGCAATTTTCATTTCACCATTTGTTCGGTTTCAGTTTCAGTTTCAGTTTCAGTTGCAAATTAATTTCCATAAATGCGCGACGAGAAACGGCACCGCAGAAACTGTTCCTCTTTGGTGGATGGTTTGACAAATACAATAATAAAAAATCCAGGAAAAAAAAAAAAAAAAACGCAGCCATGAAAAGGGTTCGACAAAAGTTATGTTTACATAATTAATTAAACAATACAAAGGGCATAGAGTAGCTGCCACTGCTGCTGCTGCTGCCGATGATGAAGAGAAAAAGGTGAACACATGTGTGTGCAAGGCTCGCTGAAAGACATTCAAATGGAACCAACAACAGTTTGATACCCTATAAAGCAAAGGGCCGAGGCTGTTTGCAGATTGATAAACCATGACTTGGAGTTACCTAGCCAGCTGGATTGAAAAATTTAACTAACAGCAGTCAAAACCTCAACAAATCAAATGGTAAAGTTGAAAGCAACCTTCTTAATACCACAACTACAGGGTATTCAAAGACACACAGACTCCAGGACAAACAAACTGCAACGCTAAGCGAAAACGAAAGGCCAAGAAATTAAATTTATTAAATTTCACACAGCCCAAGTGTAAATGGACAAAAAAAAGTGGTGTAAAAGGGTTGATGCGTTGCATCCTTGCCGCCCAGCTAGCAGAGATAGAGATCCCTTTCGGGTTGGACTTGGACTCCTGTTTGGTGGCCGGCCGCATCATTTACTATTCGGTAATCAACTCATAAAGGCAGACGACAAATGAAATGAAAATGAACATTAAAACAAAACTAAAATGTCATCTCAGCACGCCCTTCAGTCGGTCGGCCTCGAGGGGGGGTAGGGGGGGCCAAAACTGCTACATGGGAAAGGGTTAGGCCAAAGAGAAAGTGGGCGTGTATGGTGCTGAGGCTGTGGCTGTGGCTCTGGTGGGCGTGACACTTGGCACATTTGTCATTGAGAACGGGTTTCCACACGCACACACACACACGCACATATATAAATGACTTTTTGATTCACTTGCCCAGGCAGAAGGATACGCAACACACCGTTCGCTAAACAGCCAAGCAAGGCCCCTGGCTTTCTGCTTCTGGTTACACGGCCTGGTCCGGGGTCCCAAAGGAGCCGTCATCCTGGTCGTCTTGGTACATTCTAGGTTTCTATCCGAAGTGTGCGAGTGTGTGTGTGTGTTGGTCTCATACCATTTGTCACCAGCTGGCGCCGCTGCGAATTAAATCGCAGCCATTTGGTGTCGCCATTTTATGGCACTTTTGTGACGCTTTTCCACTTGCCAGGACCTGGGATCGGGCAGCTAAGGGGCCTGGGCAGGCAGTAGAAGAGTCGAAATGGAACCTGGAACGTGTCCAGGTGTGAAATTAGCGCAATTTGCCAACTTTGTACATGCGTGACTGTGTGTGTGTGTGTGTGTGTGCGTGTGTGAAACTGTGGGCAGCCAACTGGTTTGTACTTTTGGTTTTAACCCTGACTTTGGCGTACGTGCGAGTGTGTGTGTGTGTGGAGAGATGGTGGAAATGGTTAGGCAGGCAGGAGGCCTCTTAAACACTGCTAATGTGTAGTTTAAGGCCTACTAAGTCCTTAATAATTTAGTTTAACTAAAGGTCTGTGGAAGGCCTAAGACGTTGACCAGCAAGAAACTACACAGCCTACTTAATTAGTCTTGAATTATTCTTGAAAAAATTATTATAGGAAAAATCCATAGACAGACAGCAGACAGACAGTCTTCCAGCTGCCGCAATTTTATCATATTTCTTGGATAAATTCATTGGAGGAGTTCTCAAGTGTCTGTCTTTTGGCAACAACTCTCAGTGTCTAAATTAAGCCGACTAATCAATTGATGAGACTGCTGCCGCTTAACCCATTGCCACCCTGTCGCCTTGCCTGGTTCTTGCCTGAGGTAATCACTTAATGCCCAACAAAATACACGCACACTGGGCCACCCCCCCACCGCTCGCTCCCCTGCACTGTGCACTGGTGTGAAGGGCGCCTTTGTCTATTTGTTTTGTTAACAACATTCTTGAGATGCTTTTATGACGCGCACGCTAAATGCCCAGAAAATCGACAAGGCTGACTGTTGTCTCCTCTCTAAATCACATGACCTAGCGTACCCCCGTCCTTCTTCCCCTCCCCCTCGTGCCAGATACCACCTTATTCACTTTAACCCCTACACACTGACTCCCCTCCACCGCCTCCCAAACACTAAAACAATGACAATCGCTTGGCGCGTGAATAATGCGTTCGGCTTAATTTCAGTTTGTTGTCACATATTTTGAAAGAGCTCCCTCGCCCTGGCCCTCCTCTGCTCCCCTCTAACTCCAATTGGGGTAACGGCTGGGAGTAGCACACAGGGCCCATGGCAAACGTACATAAATATTTATAGCCCAGGCCCCTTAACAGATTAGAAAGCGCTTAAGTGCGACTTTTGGCTCGTGACTTGCCTTAAGTGAGAGCAGTGAGGTGGCAACGGCGGCGGCGGCGGCGGCGGTGGCAGCGGCAGCCCCCTGTTCAATGGTTGAATTTCTTCAAGTGTCACAGCATCAATTTTGGGAGGAACGAAGGCACAAAGGCAAGATGGCACGCGTGTTTTTAGGTAACGCCACCCGCATACACATCTATATTTTATAGTTGGGCACACTCCTGTCTTTCCTGTCTATCTGTCTGTCTGCATGGCTGACTGACTGCCTGCCTGCCTGCCTGCCTGCCTGCCTGGCTGGCTGTCTGGTGTAATTTGAGGCATTCAATGTTCGCTCCTCTTGCCTTGCCTTGACAAAACGCTCGTCGTCTGATTATGTTGTCGCACGCGCTGTTTAATTTTGTATGAATATGAAAATAAACCTTCTTCGGCCTCATCAACAAAATAGATCTCATCCACCGCCCACCCCCCACGGCAACAACTAGTGCGGTGCGATGCGATGCAGCAGGGGTTGATGCTGGTTGCCAAGGCGTTGGCGGGTTAATTGAAAAACTTAAGTGGCAACAGTCGCTGCGGATTAACCAGGCTGAAAAATTTAATTAACGCCTGCTACAAACTATTATACAAAGCCAGGCGTATGGAGAGTGGAGTAGACTTGACAGTGGGGGGGTCGAGGAGACAACATGTCATATGTAGATAGAAGTTAGGGGCGTGACTGGCTATTTGATTTATGACTATTGAAATAATGGTCGAATAGAAATCTTGGCTGGCATATTTCCCTATGAGAGGTAATTTTATCGGTAAAGTCCCATTGGTATTACCTACCAAACGATATATCATTCGGTATACAAATCGACATGTCAACCGTATCGATATTAATTAATCGTCTAAGCATCACTAGGGTACGTCGATATGTTAATTGGCTTCTCTGTTCAAAAACAATTCAATTACAAAGCAACGAATTTTTGATAAATAAAATAATTCTAGAAGGGGAAGTCGCAACTCCATGATGATCAAATCAAAGAAGCAGGCGGATCTTGCTATTGATCTCATGTGAATTGAACTACAACTGGCAGCCAGAGTTTTCAAAACCTTCGATTGCTTGGTCCTCTGGCTAAACTATTAAGCTTTTCACTTAATTTATTGCCAACCACATGGACAGCTGGATGGACAAGGATGTGCAAATATTTTCGATTTTAGTTGAGTTGATTAAAAATCAACTTGTTATTCCATTCAGGAGCAATCCCAGACACACACACACACACAACCACACACTGGGATGCATAGACGAGCAGAAACTCTCCCGCACAGGACACACAATGTTGTGATGGAGAGAGACACCCAGCCTCCTAGTTCGGCCAACTGCTGGGCAAATGGCCAGAGGGCAGCCAAAGGGTCACAACAGCAATGAAATTGTTGCTTATAGAAAACCGTTAAGTAAAACACTTTTGGTAATTCATTAAGTTACGGAAGTTGAACTCAGAACTGCAATTTCCCCTAGAACCAATTATAGAAAAATTTAAATTCGTTTTAAAAAGCAGACCAAAACGCATCTACCATGTCCAGACGCAGACACAGACAGTGGCAGTGGCCCAGGCAGAGGCAGAGGCACAGACGATGCTGAAGCTGGAACGATGAACATTCTGTGCTCTGCAAGCAACTGGAGGGGGCAACCAGAGGCGGAAGGTATATGGATGGACTATGGATAGAAGCCAGTTTGGTTGGTCGTTTCACTGATGGATGAATGTGCAACTGGGAGGAGGCTGTTAGTGGGAGCGTATATGCAAGTGTGTGTGTGTGTGTGGACAGCGGCATGTTCATAAATTGAAATCACTTCCACATCCAGAGGAAAAGTTCGACTGCAACAAAACGACCAAAAACCAAATAAAAAACAAACAAAAAAAATATAACAGAGTGTATGTTGCCTGCTACCATAGCTCACCCGTAGCAGTAGCAGTAGCCGTAGCTCCTCTCCGCTGTCCTGTCCACCTTATTGGGTGGCAAATAAAAAATTCCGTTTTTAAACCATAGGACACACAGAAAACAGAGACTCAAACCTGCCACCCATCGGTCGTCGTAGTCATGCCCTCCCTCCTGCCATGTACGACAAGTGGGCAACACTTGACACAGTTGCCACTTTCAATTGCCAACATAACTCGAGTGCCGCTGACGCTCTCACTAAAGAAGGCCCTGGCAATGGGTGCGGGCAGGATGGTTGGATGGCGGTATGGTGGCCACTGCCAATGGGCCTGCATATAAATACCGCCTGTGGCCATAAAAGTGGAGACCAAACCGACCAACCAAACGTGTAACAAGCCCAAAAAAGTTACCAACTGCAGCTACCGGGAAACCCCCATTCTGGCTCACCCCGTTCCCCCAGTCCTGTGACTCTGACTGTGACTGTGTGTGAGTGTGGACCCGCACTAAAAAATGGCTAACCGAATGTGTGTGGGCGCGGCTGTGGATGCTGTGTGGGTGTAGAATGGTTTTCGGTTTTGTGGGGGGGTTTGGGATTCGTTTTTTTTCTTGTTCTGTATGTTCTCCGAGGGCAGAGACACGCTACGTTGATCCGCTGCTTCTGCACTTCACGCCACTTGGAAAAAGTTCAACAGAATGGATACGATGCTCATACACTAACCTAGGTCGGGGGGTTTTGTGTTGGTGTCTCAATCAAGGTCTGATCAGCTCAAGAATACCAATGGACAAGGGATCTACCTTGGGGATATATCAATGTGAAAATCCATTTAAAATATGGAAAATAAAGAAATTATTGCTCGCCTAGGTCCGTAACACATAGATTGTCAATCAGCTTAATGTCGTTGTCCTGTTAGAGTGTTTCCAAGTCGCTTGAACAGATCTTGCCCAGAACTCTTGTTCATTTTGCTTGGCCATTTCGTTCTTTTTTTTTGTCATTTGTGCATTTTTTTTTTCTCTGTGTTGCTGTGTCATCCTGTGCATGTCCTTTGCTGTGCTGCCTGGCCTGGTCTGGTCTGCCTGCCTGCTGCCACTGTCACTGCTACTGCTAACAGGGGCTGTCCAATGTCCTGTTGTTTAGTTACTTTGGTAGTTTCGTTATATTTATTGGCCCACATCGGGTGAAAAATGTTCAACGCTTTGGCAATTTAGTTGAGTACCGTTATATGCTGGCTGAATTCTGGATGGACAGTAGCCCAGTAGCCACTGGGCGGATGTCAGAGATGCCGAGGGCAGCGCACAGTGATCAGGGCAGGGCAGGGCAGAGTCTCATAAAAAGCGAACGAACCAAGGCAAAACAATGAATGCCAGCAGCAGAAGCCGTTTTACCTAGCCAAGGCAAAAGAACGAAGCGGGGTGGGGAAAAAAAGAACTTTTTTTTCCTGGAAGGAGCATCCTTTAGGCTAGTGAGGAAAGCCTACATATGGCCAATTACACAGAGATGCCTGAGGGAATAAATGACGAGAGATACAGACAAGTCTTGAAGATCATTGAGGGCAATTGTCTTTGCCTGATGGCTTCAGTTGGTTTCAGCTTATTGGCTAATTGGCCAAAGCCGATGAGGCCAACTAACGTCACTAGGGACTGCCTGGGGAACCACCTGGCTGTATAGTTTCGTTGGAGTCGGATAGAATGGAGGCTCTTGACGATTTACGAGTTGGCATTTTGCTGCTCAACTGAACCATGAATACATGACCAACATGCAGGAGTTGCCAACTGAAAGAAGAATGACCACAGCGCGGCTGGGGCTATGGGAGACCGAGAAGTCGATGTGGATGGGACCGTGGGGGGTCACATGTGGGTGGGTGGGTTGTGGGGTGACAGCAGCAACCTCAGGTTGGTTGATTTCATATTACATAATTGGGCGTGTAACGAGTCTAATTGAGTTTTTATGTTTTTGGCCAAAGGATTCGCAACTTTTGCAACCCTCCTGCTGCCCGCCCAGACAGTCGGACAATCCGGCAACTCAAACTGTTTTATTTTTATAGCCGCTGGTCATTGCCACGCCTCCTACTCGCACCTCGGGCCATCTATTTTCTTGTTTTTCTTCTCTTTTTTTCCCCCCCGCAGAGGGATGGATGGGAGCCAGCAAATCAATTAACTTTGCTGGGCAACATGTGTTAATATCCTTTGTGCCTTCCGTTGATAATCTCACTCTGTCAGAGACAGACTAAGTGTGTGTGTGTGTGTGTGTATGTGTGAAGGGAGAATCATTTCAGCTGACAGATAGAAAGATTTAATATTAAATTCCCTATGAATATCCAACTGGAATCCTGACAGATGGATGAAACTGAGCTTCGATAGTTCTGCTCTGACTAGATGATCACCAGTCGATAAATGCTGATCGACTGAAGGATTCCCAATTGGAAGTTAACAGGAGTTTTATTTCCCATCTCACTTCCATGCTGACACCTTTCCAGATCAATTGGGAATCCCGCTCGACATTTGATTTAATAAATTTTTGTTTTTTTAACATTTGCTACGCCGAGGGGAAACTAATCGGCTGTTCGTGTGCCGCCACGCCCATGTTGCATAGGTTGTGTGCCTCTGGCCACCCGTTGATGTCCTTGGGGCGCACTTCCATGCTAATGAGCCTGAGACGAGCGGTGGACTGCTGGGCGAATGTCCTTGTCCCGATGTGATCTAAACTGCCACAAAAAAAAAAAAAGAGGAAAAAAAACAGCAGTCAATGCTGCCATGCTGAGCAGAAGGTCCTCGTCCTGGTCCCGGTTCTGATTCCGAATCTGATTTTGATCCTACGCGTGCACACAGAAGCTGCCTAACAACTCTTCGCACCCTCGCGTTGCCCAGCATGTTGGCTAACGGCAGCTAAAAATTTGTCCCTTCGCCTATTGTCCTGCCGCCCGCTGCGTTGCGCACGCGAATTGAAACGGGCGAAATGCAGAAAATGCGGAAAAGCGGAAAAACAGTCAACAGGGCAGTGATGTCCCTTGTATTTTGGGCAACTTTCTACGAAGGTAGCCCGCGCCCGTGGCTTTACGATCTGCGCTTCATTGGAACGTTCGAGTTGGACTTGAAGCGGTAGGGAGGCCGGCAGGATGCTGCTGCTGTTGCTGCTGCTGCTGCCGTTGATGTCGATCCTGTGCCTAATTCCGGCCAACTCCTTTGCCCACTTGCTGTGCCCGTGACGGAGTCGCGTGCATTTAGCAAATGCGTTAAATTTTCTAGTTGCAAAATGCTGAGCAAAGCGCGTGCTGAGCGCACGACCGACTGACTGACTGGCTGGGTAGGTGCATATGGAAAGGACGTACCAGGACACACACTAATGGCTCCTCACAAATCCACTAAGTGGGCAAAACATGTCAACAACATGGAGTTGATTTGTGTTCCTCAAATGATAAATCTTTTCAAAACGACAACTTAAGCTGGGAGTTGGACGGATGAATTTGCAGACTCTGTGAAGGGTCAGGAGAGAGAGGATAATGCTACACCATATAGCTACTGCATATTGAATAGCTAGAAAATACTTAAAGAAACTCGCTCGCATCCTATAGCCAATTCATCTACCAGTTTCCCCTTCACTTTATGCATTTCTCTGCGCTTTTCTCCAGCACTCATCCTACCAGCTTCGTATTCCGTCCCACTCTCTCTCTCTCGATCTGTCTGTTCAGACGCGATGTGCATCGGTCCATCAGTTTTTGGCCATCGTAGTGGCAAGAGGCAATGGGGACAACGATATCTTGCGGGTATGGAAATGCTGCCCAGCCTCAAAAAAATGCCAAAGCAGAACCAACATAAATTGAACGACGACCCTCCTGGTCGTGGTCTTTCTACTCGGTCTTTCACACTCATTTTTTATGGTCGGGCTTTGCTCCTTTGCTGCACTCATGACCACTCACTTTTACCATTTTCTTATTAAACAATTTCTGTTAACTCAACCTCTGTTATACACTTTTGTTGAAGCCATTTGATTTGACCATAGAGGCTGCGCTTTTTCTAGTAAAGCAACTTGAATTCATTTGATTCTATAGACCTTGATCAACACTACATTTTACCCAACCAATACTCTGTATATAAACTTCCCTAAATAATTAGAGGAGCCTAACCCCATTGGACTGTCTTTTAAGCAATCAGTCGATGGCTTGAGCGAGCCTAAATGCTACACTGATGCTCTGTAGAGTATCCTTTGGAAAAGAGAAGGAAAAGAACCCTCAACTGCAGCAGTTTTCATGCTCAGTCCCTTGCGTTTTCTTGTTTTTGCTTTATGGCGCAAAATTGTGTTCGGTCTTTGGTTTTTCTACGTTTTCTTTTTTGTTATTTTCTACCCTTTCTGCTGGTCCGTTCGCTTGTTTGTTTGTGCACCCTTGCAACATGCTGCAATTGTCCGGCTACCAATTCCGTCGTCCCCCCTCCCCCCCACACACACACTTGGCCGTCCCGCCTACACCTACTCAAACGCAGAGAAAGAAATTTTTTTTGCGGGTATCCGATATAGTTGGGTCAGCGCTTGTGGCCAGAACGGTTCTGGTTGCGGGCTCAACGAGTAAGGGGGGGACGGCGGCGGCAGTAGAGTTGCCTGAAGAGGCTGTGTGCATGTGTGGGTGTTTGGACAAAAAAAAAAAAAAGAAAACAGAAGGGGTGTGTGTGTGTGTGTGTGTGTGTGCGAGTGCGTTATTGAGTGCAAATAGCAATTTCGCAACAATTCTGTCGAAGCTTTTGGGCCTTTGGGGCAAAAATACTTTTGCTCGATTTTGCTTTCAGCACTTTAGGCCGAGATTCCTAAACCCCTCTGCCTCCGCCTACCCCCCTCACCACTCCCTAGCCGACCTCAGTCGACCATTCCCATGCGATTTCTGATCCCCTATTCATTTTCCCTTTGCTGGCTAACTGTCGATTGTTGTTGCCGTCTATGTTGTTGTTGCTGTTGCTGCTGTTGCTGTTATCCTTGCTCTCCCTCTCTCTCTCTCTCTTCTCACACGTCCTTTGGCGGCGTCGTCCGGGTGTCCGCCGTTTTGCGCGCACAATGAACTGTCAAATCTTTTTTGCGAGGTGAGGTGAGGCGAGGCGCCTCGACTAGAAATTCCTGCAGTCGATTTTATTGGATTACGGTTTAGATTGCATTGGGTGCAAAAACTGAACTGAACTGCAGCACTTGTGCTTCTGTTGTTGTTTAGGCAAAACATGCAAAACACCATTGGCAAAAAAAAACAAAAAGCGGCAACAAAACAACAACATTTGACGGCTTGTCCTTCGTTGTCCTTTGGCACAATTGGTTGGGCAAAAGAATTGCAAATCTCCTCTACAGAAATGCCGCATATTTTGTTGTTCTTTAAATTTTCCATTTTTTTTCTTCTGTTTTTTTTTTTACCGCCGCCGCCCCCCTAACGAATTGAAATTTGTTTGTTGTTCCCGTTGCTGCTGTTGCTGTTGCTGCTGCTGTTGTTGTTTGCTGTTTGATGTTCGATTTCGTGCGCTTCCGCTCTGCAATTGTACGTGCAACATTGCAATTTTCATAAGAGGCGTGTGGAGGGCAGCAGCAGCCACTGGCTAGGTAGGCCTTACACCACACAGAATGCACTACAATTTCAATTGAACATTCGTTGCCTTACGCAGCGCCATAACTGTGGGATGGCCTGGTAACAAGACCTAACCAGGGGGCCAGTTATATGGCGAGGTCTTAACGATAGTTGGCTTCTTGCACAACTTTAATCTGAAACTTCCATCGTCTACCATAGGAGGTATGGTGAGGTCTGTGGGGTGGTCTGGTAACAAGACCTAACCAGGGGGCCAGTTATATGCAAAGTTCCTACCGATATGATCAACGATAGTTGGCTTCTTGCACAACTGTAATCTGAAACTTCTATCGCCCACCATAGGGTATATGGTGGGGTCTGGTAGGTGGCATCTAAAAGCAATTTTTGCCAAACTCATTTCTTGATTTTTTTTCTATGCTTTTCAAAAATCCTTTTATTCCCTTTTTTTTAGGGTTGTCAATTTTTGAGTAGTTTTTCCGTGGCGGATGTTGGCATTTTTGTCATATTCCTGCAATAGCGTTGTGCTCTAAGCTTTTCCAAAAATGTTTTTCTTTGTTTTTTCGCTGCATCCAGGATGCAGGAATATTGTACAGCTGTGTATGTGGCAAGTGGCAAGTGGCAGTGTGCCTGGGGTGACACGTGAATCCGATTTTCAATTATTGAATTTAGTTTTTAGCGCACTCTTAAGGGCAATTGTATTGAGCTGCTCAGCAAATTGATATGACAAAAGGCTGCATTCTGCATTCCAATTGCTGCTGTGCTGTGCTGTGCTGTGTTCTCATCTTAAAACAGAAAAACAAACAGGAAGAAAAAAGAGAAAAACTAAGGGGGAAAACTAAGCTAATTAAATCTCGGCCACTGAATTTTGGGTAGCCAGAAAGCCAGAGCCAAAGCCAGGCAAAAGCGTTGAGCTAAAGTCAAAGGCCAAAAGGTCAAAGGCAAATGAGTGGCGGCGACGACTGCTGCTGCTGCTGTTGCCCCTGCTGTTGCTTGCTGTCGTATCAGGCGTAGATTTTTAATTAAAATTTCGTTTAGTAAAAAGGATCAAAAGCTATCGCTGATGCGGTGGCGACCACAAAAGCTGTTTACGCCAAAGCCAACCGAGCAGGACATGCGAAAACTTGCCATCCCCCTTGCCTTATACCCTAACCAACGACCAGGGCTCTGCCACACGAGCTATCGTTGAGACCACAGTCAAGAAAGCGAGTCAAATCATCGACTTGGTCGATATAAATATTAATTTCAGGGCATAAAAGTATCGGCTATGCGAATGGGAATCTCCCGTTTAGTGGATTTGATGTCTTCTTGCTTGTTTTTGTTGAATGTTCTTTGTGGGTTAATGCCAAGCATATGCATCAGATTAGAGACAGAGAGCGAGCGACAAAGAGGAGAAGGAGTGAGGAGCTGGGTCAGCGGACGAGTCATGTGTGATGTGTGCCCAGCGATAATCCCAATTTTAGACTAATTAAATTGTCAAATATTTGCGTTGACGGGGGCAAAACCAAGAGGCAGCCAGAGGGCGAGCGAACTAGCGGTGAGCAAAGGCAAACACTGCATTCGACTAACCATTGGCCCTGTTGTCCAAGCAAATAGGAAAAACAAAAGGGGAAAATCTTTTGCGACTAATTTACAGCTAATTAAAGGCTCGCCTGCTGCGAGAGTGGAAACAAAACCAAGCAAAACAAAAACAGGTTGCCCAGCGCACATGGTCAGGTCAGGTCAGGTCGACGATTGCAATCCTTTCACATTTGCCTTTGGATATTCTAGTGTCCGTGGCCGTAGCTGTAGCCGCATTGTGTGGTTCGTCCTGTTTCCTTGGGTTTATGGATATGCGACAATTTGCACTCGCCAAGCACACAAAGGAATCCGCCAGCAGCTCAATGTCAAAGGGAGTGAGGAGCGATGAGTCCGGTGCGTTGGTCCGCGCAACGAAAGAAAATTTGTTTATTTATGCATTTCCCATTGTGTTGTGTGAAAATTGCGATTGGTTTGTCGAGTTTATGGCGCTGGCCCAGGCAACCCTTCACTGGAACTCCTTTCACCCGCTCTGCTACCGTTTTCCCTCTCTCTCTCTGGAAGCCCCTCCACCGCCGGCTGGCTTTTTACAACTTGTCAGTCATTCGAACAAAACTAATTTGCATGTCATTTCTTTAGCACTCTTGAAATTTGTGCACGAAATGTGCAAGGCGCATGCCAGCGGCTGGGGGTAGCAACCCTTTTCGGTCGAGAGGGCTGCCAGGAAGGTCCATCGAAAATTAGATTTATAAAACAATTTTTAGAAATTCTTTAAATATTTGTTTATGGCCAGACATTTGTGGAACCTTTACGACTGCGTCGTGTGATTTATTTCAGTGGTTAAGTATATTGACAAAGGTAGTGTGGCTCATGGCGTTTTTTAATAAGAATTTAATAGAATATTTATGTAAAATCCTTTGTAGTTTAAAAAGGAAAAATCAAAAACCTTAGAAGCGTATTAATCGATCAAAGAGACAAAGTTAAGAAGTCCAAAAGTATACAAATCTATCGTTGGCTGGTTAAACAATTAATTGAAATGAAAAAGGTTACAAATGTAACAACCATCAATGCATATACTTAGAACTCTTGGCGCTGACCTCGCCGAGGGGCAAATTTGCAAACAATATCCACTTGAATAAATATTATTGGATAGGCTAGACCTTTCGAGGGGGGGGGGGGGGGGGGGAAACAATCACGGCTTAGATGAATCAAAGTGGCCCAAGGCAAACCCTCCCCCAC
>JAWNPV010000001.1:78082-128741 GCA_035078785.1 Collessia kirishimana
AACGCTCGCCTACCTCAACCCACACCCCCCTCTCTATATCCCCCTCCACCTCCCCCTTTCCCCCCCCCCCCCCCCCCCCCCCCCCCCCACCAATTACGTATTAGATGAATGCAAGTGGCTCAAGGCAGCACTGCCATCATAGTCATATGAAGCTCTAAAAATTTATTGAAGGGACAGGTCAGAAGATCGATTAATAAACTGGGTTCCATAATAAAAACTATTCTAGAAAGGATTGAATGGGTGGCTGTGTTAACCAAGGGATTATATCACTTGGTCTTCACTAAAATTAAAGATAAATGATTAGATGGATATAGTGGATTCGTTACTCTTCTCAGTAACAAGGGCAGCACCGACGCCTTCGAGATTCAACTCGGGGCTTCGTTCGATACCAACGCCGACAGGCTCTTCTATATCCTCGGCGACATAACCGTTCGGAAAGTCTTCACCCTCGCTGGAGTCAATCGCTTCCTCCGGATCAGGAAACTGGTTCTCCACTTGGACATCAGCATCACCTTCTAATGGCATGGGCTCCGGATTGCTTTCTTCGTTTAAAACGGATTCCTGTGGATCAATTGCTGGTCCATTGGCTTCACCCTCAGGCTCGGCCATAGGTAAGCCGGGTGGAGTCTGAACTACGTTGTCTCCAGCACTCTCCGGATTTTCATTAACTAGAGTTACAGTCTCGGACTCTTCATCTCCATCTACAATCATATGTCATCGTTTTTTTTCCGTTTTTTTTGCTAAAAATGTTAAAGGCCAGAAGGTCTCCTTACCAGAATCCTCAGTAGGTGGGCGATGGATTTCTCCAATAACGTTGTTATCCTGATCATAAATATAGTAGCCGCGGCGAACTGGCGGGGTTTCCGTGTTGGCTGCGACCTTACGAGTAGACTTTCCGCTCATGTTGCTTGCCATTTCTGAAGGTTTGTTGAAGGGTTAATATCAGTCGGTTGGATGGCAGTTGATTAAGATTTCGTTTTTACCAATAGATAGTTTTGAGCTTAGTTTGAAAAACAATTTCTTGAGCCTTATTAATGGATACAATAACACTGGGTTGGGGCGACCGCTGAAATCAAGGAGACCCAAGAAGTTAAAAAAAAAATGCAATAAATTTTTCATCGAAAACCTAAGACACGAAATAAACGGTCGTTGCTGCACTAAAAGTGCAGAAAACACTTGAAAAGTCTTCTGATAAGAACATCGAGTTACTTTCAAGCGGCTAATTACATAATACTCGACCAGGGGCTGAGGAAAAATTAGGTAGCCAAAGTGAGGGTATTACAAACCGGTATTTAACTGCTAGCATCGCGAGTCTTTTACAGACGAAGCCCACAGAGGCGATCGTAGTGCGTCCAGCTTGTCTGGTGGCCATCGGAATCAAAGCTTTGTATTTATCCTTGATAAACTTTAGGCCCATTTTAAAATATATGTTTGTACTGTTGTATGTATTGATGTGTACAATAACTGGGGTTATGTTAAACTGATTGACACATCTAATATGGAAATCACCTACAAATATGCTTACTTTGATGTGCTAGGATTCTTTCTAGTTGTAGTTATAAAATGTGGAAAAAAAAAACACCAAACTAACTCAATGCACGCGGCGGATCGGAAATAAACTAACCAACGAATGGTTTAACAACTGCTCTTTAGTTAATTGCTGTTCTCTGCTGTTGTAGACAGCATGATGCAGAAGAAAAACGCAGATTTTAATTATATAAAATTTTTTAACCACTTACCTCTAATTGCTTCTTGTCTTGGTTAGAACACACTATGGATAGCACTTGTCAATGCTTTCAAAGGCTGTCAATATGACTAAACATCGATTGTTTTGGACCCCCGCGACAATATCGGTAATTAAAGTTACGATATATGGGATGCAGGGTCATCAAGCCTTCTCTGTTAGCTTAATCAACTTCAGCTTGATATTGCCAGATGGTTTAATAAAAAATTTGTAGAGGAAAAACTATCTGGCAATAGTTTTATGAATTTTTCACAGAGAATTGAAGCTTTAATAATTGATATGAAAGTGCTTGGCCTAGATCATAGTCTCTTAAGGTAAAATTCTTAATCAGATCATAAATGTGGATGCGCTGGAGACTTAAAGTCATTGTGGACATAGTCAAACGTCTTGTTTGCCTGTGTGTGGAGACAGAGTTGAAGATTCCGGTTCAATTAGCTGAACAAGCTTAGTAGTTCCATTCAAGCTGAACTAACTTTTCAAAGATTCAATCAAGTTAAAAGCTTTTTGTTCTTTTGAGTCATTTGTTTAGGATCCAAAGGCCTTATGATATCGATTTACATATGCTTTGGAGGAAATACCATGAGGTATTTCCTTAAAGAAACGTGGAGGCGTTTAGGATAGATATGCCAATCAAAAGGGGATTTTTTTAACAACAGTTTTTAAATGCTAAGAAAATCTAGGAAATATAAAATGAATTTCTAAATTGATGAGGTTTTCCCTCGATTTTTTAGTGGAGCAGAGCCACCCAACTTGTCCTTGAATGAATACATCCACCTAGAGACATACTACAGTCGTATGTATGCTATGGCTGAGCCTAGCAGTTGTAGTTATTATGGATTTTCATCAATTGTCTGGGCAAACACACACACACAGCGGGTAAAAAAGGTATAAAGTTATCGTTTTTGAAAAGGCGCCTGTCAATTTTTCCAATCATCAGGCCTAATGAAAAATCTAGAGCGCTATAACAACACCAGCAAGACCAGCAACACCAGCAAGACCAGCAACAACAACAACAACAATAGTAGCAATAACCACTACTATTAGGCTGACTGATTGGCTGGATGGCTGACTGGGATGGCTGGCTAGGATGGCTGGCACATACAATTCTGACAATTTTCTGACAGCAAACATGCCAACACTCAAAAATCGTTGCATGCTGCTGCTGCTAATGCTGCTGCTGTTGTTGTTGTTGTTGTTGCTCGACTCCAAGTTGGAGTTGCGGTGCGGCATGTTAAATATACGTCACAGCTATACAGTTAACACAGACCAACTTATATATGCATATGTATATATATTTATATATGTATATACGGGACATGTCAAGCGCCAAAAAAAGTTTTCAAGGATACATAACAACAGTCAACAGCACCGGCAACCGGCAACAGCAGCAGCAGCAGCAACACACGTTTAAGTTGTTTATTAGCCTCCCCAGGCACAGTGGTACCACAATGACTTTAATTTTATCTAAATTGTTTTATTGAATAATAAAAAATAAATCAAAAAATCGTTCGCTTTGAAGACAAACCCCATGGCAGTCGCCAATAAACAGCAGAAACTTGTGGCTCCAATCAAAGTGGCCATTTTAGCCTTATAAAAAGCTAAACTGCTATGATAATGATGACAACAGACAGGCAGACAAGTGCACCAAGGTACTTTGGCCAAAAAAAAAAAAGAAAGAAAAAAAAAAAACACCGAAAAGGGTCCGCCGTCTGTTGACCAAGTCATGGTAGTTGCCGGCCACGTTGTCCTTGCCGGCTCGCCAGCTCAGCTGCTCGCTCATATTTCAAACGTTGGCCCCACACACAAACACACACACTCGAGAGATATAGAGACACTTATTGTTATTAGCATTCAGGGCATTGTCCAGGACCTGGACCAGGATGTAGAATGTAGGATGTAGGATGTGTTAACCTTTTCGTCGCGCGTACATTTCAAAAGCCAATTACATGCGCTCTTAAGCGTGTAAAGTTTTGTAATATGATTTTGTTGCCGGCCATGCTGCATCCTTCCTTCTCGACAGGATAGGAGTCATGTAAATTTTATTCACTTACCAGCTGGCTACCTGTCTCCAGTGTCCTAGACTTTGGAGATTTTTTTTACCCTGACATTAGCTTGGCAATTAACCGAAATGAAATTGATGAATTGATTAAGTAGATATTGCGGCAGCTTGATATGACAGCTGCTGTGGCTGTCATTTGCGCAATCATTTAAGCTTGTGAGACTGTGATTTAAGCAACTACACAGCTCCTTTCCGAGTGCCAAAGGTAAAGTCTGATGGAAGTAAATATGGCAGCTAAGATGGCCATTGTTGAGTTTATCGAATGCAAGCGGTAAGTAGCGCCGGGTGGTTGGCAGACTGGCAGGCTGGCAGGCAGGCAGGCAGGCAGGCGGGTTGAAACATTGTAACAATTCGGCATAAGTGCGTTTAATGCCCTCTTGCCTTGGCCTGCAATCTGGCAGATAATGTTGTTCGCCATTTCCCCAACTCCTGAAAGATACCCAGGACGTCTGTGTGTCTGTGTGATGCTTTTGAAGTGGTTGGTTGTGCGATTTGGATTTTGATTTCTATGCCACTCAACTGGCCTCTGGGAAAATCGCCTTAAAAAGTCCATTTCGACAAATGCGAAAAGCGAAAAACGCGAACGTCGCTACAGAAATCCCCTTCCCCCCGCCCAACCATCCCCCTTCGAGCTGTAGGCCAGGCAAGATGAAACCATTCATTGGCTTTGGTCCTGGTCCCTGGTCCTGGTTCCTGGTCCTGTCCCTGGTTCTGGTCTTGCATATGCTTTCTATATGGCATTTTTAGAGAGGGTGGCTTTGGCTTTACTTCTATACGAATATGCTTCCTTCCTCTTCCTTCCCCTTCCCTTTCCCTATCCTCTCTTGTTCATTTTCTTTTTTCCTCGTCGTCGTCGTTGGTTTTTTTTTTTTTTGTCGTTGTTTTTCATTATCATTTGCTGGCGCTGCACATAAATTATTTATTGTTAGCGATTTTCCCAAAAAGATAACTGGTAGCCATAGTCCAACATTTATTTACTTTGGCTACCAGCTCTGTCAGCTCTTCCAGCTCTGCTTGCCACTTTACATAACCTTACCGCAGCATCCCTGCCTCGCACTCTCTCTCTCTCTCTCTCTCTCTCTCTCTCTTTCTCCTGGCCATTTGAGGCGGAAAGATACATGTTATCCCCGTCAAACTCTTGAATATATCAATGCACCCTAAAAATAATGGACCAACAAAAAAAAAAAATAACAACACATATTCGCTGCTGCTGCTGCTGTTGTTGTTGCTGTTGCAACCGGATGTGAATAAATATTTATAAATTTCCCTTTTGCCTTTGCCGCATTATGCGACTACAGTACTCATTCCTACAGATGTACACACAAGTCAGTAAGTAAGTAAGTAAGTAAGTAAGTAGAACAAACAAACAAACAGGCAACAAAATTATTTTGATACGATTTAGGCCCAAATAGCCCGCGGAGAGGCTGAGCGAGTGAGGCCAGCAGCAGCAGCAGCAGCCCTTTGGAGAGCTGTCTGGGGTTACATGATGGTTACTGCTCTACTCATAATGAGCGAATTAATGAGATGAAAGCTTGCCAAGTCAGGTAGAAGAGCCTGGAGGGCGGCATTGAAGTTTTCAACATAATTCATCTGATTGTTAGCAGTTTGAAGCGTTTCTTGTTTTTTTTTTTGGTTTAGCAAAACGCATCCACATTGATTCCATGTAGCCCCACAATCCATTCCTCCTCCGCTCAACGGCTATTCGGGGTATCCAACTCGTGCTCTTCACGCTATGGGTAACCCATTAATCATGTCATATAATGCCGCCATAAATCCAACAACAATTTCAGCCCATCGGCTGCATTAACAGGCGCATTCCACACACACACACCCCTATGCCCGCTGTCCATAAGCCCCAGCTACCACGCCTCCCCTCCCGCCTGCCATTTCCCCATTTTGTGTCCCACATGGCGGCTGTGATGCATTTTATTAAATGACCAAATGAAAAGTCGCGCTTATTGTCTGCCCCAGAAGTGAAAATGAAGGCGGGCGGATCGCCTGCTGGCTGGTTATATTGTCCACACTCATATGGAGGAGGGGATTGTGCCATTGAGGGTGTCCGAGGGGGCGAGGGGTGGCTTATAGGCTGCGTTGCATATTTGCGGCGCGCATTAAATTTGGCTGACAACGGCGCATGAAACATGGCCATCAATACACGTTTGCATCGTATACAATGGCTCCAACGTCAATGTCTACTGTTGGCGCACATTGTCTCCCTTTCTGTATGTGTGTGCGTGTGTGTGCGTGTGTGTCACCCCCCCTTCCTGATGCTGTGCGTGTGTGTGCGCTCTGTTTGACTGTGGGCGTGTATGCAAACGCAATATGGCGACCGCAATGCTTCGCGTATTGAACGTTAAAAAGCGGACACTGGACAGCGGAAAGGCGGAAAGCCTGACCAACAGACAGACATACAGACAGACAGACAGGCAGATAGACAGATAGACAGACAGGCACATCAGCAACGACAACAAAAGCAAACATTATCATACCAAAAACAATGGGGAAATCCAACAAGAAAAATCTTCTTAAAGTTCAATGCAAAGGGAAGCTAAAGATACCAAGAGGATAAAATCTATCAGCCTTAGGGTTGAATCCTTGGACTGATGATCAACTAGGGCAGTTAGGAGTTGATAATTGAGAAAACAAAAACCCTAAGGCCAAGGAAAGAGCTAAAAACACATAGGACGCCCATAAGTAGGCAACATTAATGAAACTGAGCCAGTAGGTCATGGTATATCAAAGCCTGCAAGTCTTTAGATTGATGTACTATACAAAGACACAGTTATCCCTTCTCTTATCATCGCTAGAGTCATTTACCAGGGTTTTTCACTCTCTAAGAGAAAAATCTAATGCATTTTCCTTCCTCATATCAAGTCCGACTGTAGACTTTCGTTGCTAGGAATTCAGGAAACTCTTTGTTAATGTAATCTAATGGTAGCTTCCACTCTATGTGACGCTCATTAAAATTGCGCATACGACGCATAGACCGCAGTCGTCATGACCTGGCTGTCGTCATCGTCATGTGGCTGTCCAGTTGACAGATTTTAGAATTTTGCCTAATTAGCCACAAATTGGTGGCGAAAAACGGTCCGTGCATATGGCCAAACGTTTTTACCAGGAGCCCCCTCCCCCCTTTCCCCTCTCTGATTGCCACAAACTTTACCAGCATCATCATCATCATCATGGACAGCTACAGCAATGTTGGATCTGCAACTGATTTCTAGGAATTTCAACTGTCGGAGTCTCTGTCTCATGTATGCGGTTCCAGCATGTTAGGTCAACAATTAACAGGTGCATGTGTGTGCTGATGTGTGTTGGCTATAATTTAGCCTGACTTGACTTGCCCTGGACTGACCAGAGTTTGCCATTTAGCCGGCCCTGTTACCCCAACTCTGTGGCCAGCTCCAGCTTCAGCTCTACATCCATCTCCACCTCCAGTCGGGCCTTCTTAGCTGCTGACCTCGGTTGCATTTTTCAAGTCACAGTTAACGAAAAAGTTGCTCAAATTGCAACAAATTCAGTGACCGAAACCTGCCCAGGAACACACCCTAAACCTCCGCCTACCTACCGCCCATGGTGGGGCCAAAGCTGTCCAGTTATTGGTGTTGTTGCTGCTGTTGTTGTTGCTGTTGCTTCATTTCATTTGTGCCGCTGCTTTTCTGGCAGCATTTTTCGTCGCGCTTTCCCGACCTCATCCTCTACAAATTTCCACATATACAAATGTCCAAGTGACAGCTGCCGCCGTCAGGCTGTCAGGTTATCGCTCTTCGCTCTCCTCTGCCGCCCCTCCAAAATGACTCTCCATACCATTGCCGTCTCTCTCTCTACCTCCTCCCTCTCACTCAATGCGCAATCAGTTGCAACGCAATTTAATTTTGTCGCTTCATGGCTCACACAATCTACCAAAAACCTCTCGCTACCTCCCCGCCGACGCCACTGGTTCTGCTTGTGCCTTTTCCATTGCCATAAAGTGCACATGTCGCTTCGTGTTCACAGTGACATTCATTCGGCAATCGCAGTGCTTTCTTTGCTGCTGCTGCTGCTGCTGCCGCCACTGCTGTCTCATGTCCCCTCCCACCTTGGTCATAAACTCAGCTGAAGCTGGAGCAGAAAAAAGCACACACACATGGGTAGATTTCTGTATACAAAAGTTTGTCCCTTGCATTCCATCGTCTGGCCATTGCATTGGCATTGCTTTCACCTTGCGTCGCGCTTTATCCTGCCGCCAAGCAACAAATCCTTTTTCCCGAGCATATTTTTTGGCAATTTGTTTGACGGCTTCAAGTTTTTTGGACAAAAGTTGCTGCTGCGGTCACAAAAGTGCATTAGCCCAGCCGTTAGCTGTCAGTTTGTTTAGGACCTCGCTGGATGGTGTGTGGGGAACGGTGTGGAGTCGAGAAGTTAAGGATTCAACTTTTTGGTGGTTTTTTTTTTCTCTACTTTTTGGTTTTGGCTTGGTACAGCAGAGATGATCACACTTCATGGCTGCCAGCGTTGATTGATGGGTTGATTAGGCCAGACGAGTTCGGTTCTAGTTTTATTCTATGTGGTGTGAAGCGATATTCGATATTTTTCCACTCTCTCTCCGATTATTTATGGTAATAATAATCGCTGGTAATTTTCTCTGATCTCCACTTGTTTAATTCGAAATAAAAAGTAATGAAATGAATCTGTTGACCGCACTTAAATTCCCTGAAAGTATCTAAAGGGTAAACGAAGCCCCCCCAACTGGACAGATGATAAATAATATCTCTGACCTCCCACACACACACACACACACAGGCATAGGCTTGGCTAGCCACAGACAACACTTCACTTGCAGAGTTGCAGTTTGCATTTGCCAGAGACCTAACCAACCTACACCACCCCAGCCCTCCCTCTCTGTCTCTCAGTTGGAGGCCAGTTTAGCCAGCGCCATTTTGCCATTGTGTATTTGGAGGCCTCTGCTTCCCCCACTGACCTCTGAACTGACCCGGCCTAGCTGTCTGTCTGTCTGTCTGTGTGGATTATTTGCGCGAGTGAATATTAAATTTGAACCGCAACCGAAACGAGCTCGAGAGCCGCCAACAACAGCAGCAACAGCAGCAGCAGCATCCTCACCACCACCATCATCATCATCAGCGTCACCTCCACCTCTACCATCCAGCATCCAGCAAGGGTTAAGGTTCAAGGGGGTTTGGGGGCCTTGGGAACTCTGGTTTGGGGCCGCATGAAGCCCCTGGCACGCAAGTTAACTTCCGCTCTTGTGGGCAAACCAATGCGTCGATGAGAGGAGCACAGGGCACTGGGCCTCTGCCCAGCAACTGTAACAGAATCAGCATAAAGTCCAATTATTTGACCAGAGCCTGCCGAGGCCGGTATCCGCCAATGGGTGGGTGGTTGGCTGGCTGGCTGGCTGGGTGGCTGAGTGCAAAGGCAGCTGCTAATGTAGTGGCGTTGTTTGGCGGTTACGATAGCCGTTCGTGTTAACTTGTTTTTCCATCTTTTTCTGGGTTTTTTTTGTTTTTTTTGTTGGCGGATAAAACTTTTTTATATGTTTATTTATTTATTCTTTGGCTTTATTTTTTTATAGCGAAACTGGTTAACAGTTTTTCTTTGTATTGGTTACGCTCTTTGTTATTTTGTGTGAATGAAAACAAATTTGCAACTTGTTAGTCACAAAGGTCGAACATGAAACGTCATTGAATCGCAAAAAACAACAGAAAAATATAACTTAACAGTCATTTAGCCACCTTCCAGGTAGCTATATGGTCTAGTAAATCAATCTATAAAGAGCTGACTGTAGTATTTTTCTTGCCAACGTTCCCTTAAGTCCAGTAACTGGTCTGATCGTCGGTCATAATCCATAAACTGAACTCATTAGCTCAACAGACCATTGTCATCCATTGCCATGGTGATTCCTAGTTCCTTCCACAGCAGTAGCTTGGCATCTCTGCATGTAGACAAGTCTGTTCAACATACTCCGTCCAGGGCAATCGCCATCAGACTATCCTTCCTTATCCTTTCCTCATCCTGGTTGCCGTCAGTGTAAATTGCAAACCAATTCCCAATTACCTCTGGGAGTTACGTTTCGCTTACGATTCGTTTATTCTGTTGATCCATCATATTAAAAATTTAATGCTCCAACATTTAAACACTCTGCCGGGTCCTCGTCCAGGTCCTGGTCCTGCTCCTGCTCCTGATTCAAAATCTCATGCAACCAGAGAGACAGAGAGAGTGGGACAGGGCAGCAGTCAGCAGTCAGCCCAGAGGAGCCTCTAATACCAGCAAGAAGAGCCGAAAGCTGGGTAGGTGGCTTTGTGCTAATAAGTGCAATCAGTGACGTTGATGATGATGATGACGATGACGATGAATCCTGGCTATTGCTGCAGTGCACCTTGTCTTTGTTGTTTTTTTTTTTTTTATTCCAGTTGATGGTTTTTCCTCGTTTTTTTTCTGCTTTTTTTTTATGTTCATCTGTTCATCTCCTAATGAACTGGAGGCGTTTGGAGTTTGAAGTTGAAGGTAGAATGTTGGCAGTGGTAGGAAGTCGGGACTGGAGGACAAGTTTGTCCGTCCAAGCCAGTCTGTTTGTAGCACCAGAGCACCAAAAACCAAGAGACCATCATCAAGTGGCATCAACGTTGTCATGATTTCTGCTTGTTAACATGGCTACCGTTTCATTTGCTCCCACCCAACCCGTCTGCCGCCCCCCTTAACCAACAGCCGTTGTCTTTCGAATTGTGAATTCTGAAAATTTAACTCTTAACGTAAAATGGTAGAGCTGTTGCTTTTTTGGCCTCATGTTGACTGTGAACGAGAGTGGTTTGTAGATGCCTCCAGCCTCCATTCCCCCAGCCCAGAGACACTGCCATCTCCTAGCATAATTCCTCGCCTCGTCGACATGTCAACAAAAGTGCGCCCAATTCGCACCAACCACCCACCCATCCATCCATCTATCCGTCCACCCGTCCACCCGTCCGTCTGTCCACATTCTGTTGAGGATTTGAATGTTCTGTATGCTCTGCTCTGGAACTCAACCAAAAGATTGGCTTCTGAATTTTGGAATTCTGGCTTCTGGCTTCTGGGTTCTGGGTTCTGGCTTCTGGGTTGGCGTGTTAGTTCATTTTGATTGCTAATTGGTATGTTAAACAATGGCGCAATGGCTTTTAACGAATTGGCCAACAACACATTTTATCAGCGACTGAAAGCTTCAAGAGTCGGCAAATTTTTCCAGCTTAAAATAATAAAGAAAATTTAAATCTCACTCACCCTGGAGATCTGTGATGCAATCATCAGACTGTAAATAAAGAAAAGAAAATTTAAATTAATTAAATTGTAAATTAATAGAGAAATTGAGTTGGGAAATTTCGCCTAATCAAACCAAACTCTTCTATCCTGAATATATAATTTTCATATCTATTTCCCTATGAACCCATCAGAGCCAGACAATTCACACGCCCATTGAACATTTTTGGCAAAGTAAGCGCCGTGGGTGGTTAATGCTGGCTGCTGACTGCTGCTGGCTGCTGCTGCTGATTGCAGTTGCTGTTGGCTAGAAAAATTGCCAAAAAGTCGACGAGTTGGTTGAACCATTCTACCATGCGGATGTTTAATTGTTCATGCCAAGGTCAGCAGAGTTTTACAGCCTAATTGTTCGATGCCAGGACAGTGAAAGACAACAGACAAGGACCGGGCCGGGACTGTTCGGCATTCAGCATTCAGTGTTCAGTGCAGGTAATGCTGATGCTTCCTGATGCCCAGAATCCGCGACCTGCAACAAGTGAGGCAACCGCATAATCCACAGTAACCACAAAGGCCACACACACACACACACCACCTACCCACACATGCACAATTGCGCATTAATAAATTTCTATAAAGCACAGGAAAGAAAAAAGTTTGTTGAAAAATATTGAAAAGCCGACGATCTCTATTGTTGTGTATTACAGACGGAAAATACTCTGGATTTAAAAAACATACGCAGTTAACCAGGGTGCAAGTCCCGCAAGCAGACACTACAGTTACCCTGCATTCTTATGGATTTTAAAAATAAATTTTCTTAATCACATTTTAAAAATTAAAACCATAGAATTTCAAGTTCATTTAATAAAAATTTAATTTATAAGCATAAAATAAGGATTTTTGCTTAGCTAAACACTTGAATCATTCAATGCGTAACCGCTTAAAGGGTATTGAGATGTATGTGGACCCAATGAATATAAAATATACCGACAATAGTTGGTTATTAAAAAATACTGAATTTATTTCCTGTTTATCAGACATTAAGATATTATATCTCTGCATTCTAGAACAGGAACAGGACTCCCCATTCACATTACAATGTCCTTGCCTTTCTGTCGTTTCCATTGGCGCATTTCTCCCTATGGTAACTATATTTATAGAGTGTTAAAAAGTTGGTTAAAAGTTGTTTACGGGCATTTTGGCCCTTTTTTCAATTGGGGTTTTTATTTGCGGTGGCCACAGCAAAGATTAAAACCGACAGACTCTGCAATAACAACAACGATAAGGACAACAACAACAGCGTAAATATTGTGACAATGCGGCTAACAAAAGTAAACAAGGCCCGAAGCGGCAGCACAAACAACAACAACAACAACAACAACAGCAGCAGCAGCAGCGACAATGACTCATTGATATTGACAACTTTTTAATCACTTAATAAATTCAATAAAATTAAATGCGGTTGTCCGTTAACAAGCTCCAACGGCAACAGCAAATTTCAGGAACAAAAAAAAAAAACAAGAGAAAAATAATCAGAGCAAACGGACAACAAAGGATGACAGGAACACACTTCCTGTCTAAGGATCTAAAAACAATTTAATTGAACTTACAAGGGAAATCCATTGAACTGAACTCTTTTGGGTTAAACCAGCTAAAGGAAGAAAGCAAACTGTTGTGTCTTTTAAGGTTCTAAGGTACCTGGCGGCAGGACAAAGGCAGTATATTGTTTCTACGATTGTCATGAGGACTGAGACTGATGTAGATCCCGAGTCTCTAAGTGGTATTGTCTCTACCACCTCATGATCTCCACTTGTCAAACAGAGAAAAAGAAAAAAAAATGTTAAATTTCTTAATTGATATGAATACAGTTATTAGGGAAGCATTTTAAAGCAGACAGTCAATACTACTAATGCCTCCTTCCGCCTACCTAGACGGAGGTAGAGGGATTTTCTTTTCTTGCCATTTTGTTGGATGTTGGATGTCTCTCGCCCTCGCTCATTTGTGCGACTTGTGCCAAAAATTGAATGACATTTAATTAGCGCGAATTATATTTCGCAGCTTTTTAATTTGGCAAATTAAGTGGATTGTCAGGGACTGGCAAAATGCCTGACAGACAGGGCAACCGAGTGGACTGAGGGGTGGTGGTGATGGGATGGCTCACGTATATTTATCGATGTTATCGTCAACTTTTTTTCCTTATCCCCCTTAGCCCTAGCCCAGTGCCTTTCTTCCTCCGCGTCTCTCTCTCTCTCTCTCTGGCTGTGTGCGGGCAGGGATTTCCTGTTAGAAAATCTCAGCTATTGGGGATTATGCCGCCTACCCTGATAAACAAATCGACTAATTGGCTGGGCTCTCGAGTTTTAAAACCCCCAAGTTAAGCGCATTAGAAAAAACACACGAATGACAATGACGACGACGACGATGATGATGATACGATGATGATGATGATGATGATGATGAGGTACATGGATAGATAGATGTCGACCTGTGGTTGGGGCAATCAATGGCAAACCAATGAACCATCACCCATCACAGCCCAGACCAGCCCAGCCCAGCCACGACAAGCAACGGCTAACCGCTTACCAAAGACATTGGTGTCTTTCTATTTATTTTATTTTTTATTTTCCCCAGTTTTTCCTTTTCGGAATTGACTCTGCCATGGTTAGTCGTCCGGTGATTCTGGTGACAACTTACAAATCGCCAACACTGCGCATTTAAATTGTAATTCACGCAGCATTTAAAGTTGCCCAGACAATTGACTTTGCTTGCGTGACATGCGGCCCCAAACGAATTGCACTTTAGAAATGACACTCGCGACGAGCGTCGGGGAGGAGTTGATGGCGGTGGTGATTGGGAAAGGAAAGGAGCTGGTTATGGGAAGGCCGTGAGGGCCGGATAGGCCGAAGAGCTTTGCTAGGCCACATGCAATCAGCGTCCTTCGTTGCATTTCATTAGCGACAAATTAAGCAAAAATTTCAGCCAAAAAAATCAAAAAAGCAATGCAGGGAAAACGTTTTCCTGTTATCAAGATGAATTTTAAATGCTCTAGACAGTAAATTTACAATTTTTCAATTGATAATTAAAGTTTAGATGAAGCTGGGCTACCCGGAGAAGGGAATATGGCAAGGATTAAAGAGATTTTTGGTGATCCACAAACCTTTCAGTGTGAGTGTTGAACCCCGCATGGGAAAGTGTATTTAACTGTGGCAACAAAGGCGATTGCAATTCATTTGCTCGCACATTTCGTTTGTAATTTGTATGGTGGGTTCGTACCCACCAGCGCCAGTTCCATCTGCCCCATCCGTGCGCCCCCCCGCCTGCCCACCACTGTGAATCATCAGCAGGCTGCCCATTCCGTAGGCTCTTTGTAATTTTTGGCCAACCATTTTCCATTTGCATTGCCTGGACCATTTTTATACATATTTTCAACTCATTTCTTTCTTTCTGGCTGCTTTTTTTTCTGGGCTTTTTGTTGTTGCCGTTGCCTGAGTTTTCCTTTTTGTTTTGTTTCGCGTGGCGCGGTTTGGTGTATCTCTCATTCTGTCTGGTTGTATCTGCAGTATCTGAGTCTGTAGTGTGTGCGTGTGTGTGCGTGTGTGTGTGTGTTGCCCTGCGTAGGCATTTTTTGGCTTTTGGACGCGCTATGCCCGCCCACTGCTAACAATCAGACAGACACAGTCAACCTCAGTCGCGGCGGTGAGCGAATAACAACAAGAACAACATTAACAATCCCAAAAAGAACAAAAACCAATGCCAAATAGTCAAATAGTTTTCCACGCGCCGACAAAAACAAAAAACAGAAAAAACATCACCTACAACAGCAGTAACAACGATTCAACCAAAAACAAAAAAACACAAACTGGAAAACACTCAGCTGAGCGGGAAATGGCATTGCAATGAGTTGGATGAGTTGAATGAGCACGAGGAGGAGGAGGAGATCGAACTGAAGAGCTGCAAAGCTGCAAAAACACATGCCCAGAAAAGTGTAAAACACATTGTGAAAATGTAAATTTTTCCATTGATTAAATGCAAACTGGACAATTGGAGATGAGCATCGGGGCTTTACTTGGCATTACATTGATATGTAGCGAGCTTATTAGCTACGCACTGGCATCGCCCAACTATCGCTGCCCCGCCCCGCCCCATTGCCTAACCGAAAAATAAAGTGAGAAAATTGTTGGCAACAATTTTTATGCAATTAAATTGGTTTTGAGTGGCTTGATTAATTCCTACATTTCTACAGCCATGGGCATCTGTTAACTGAATGCGCAAAAGACAGTCAATGACACAGAGTCAGCAGAAATAAATAAATTTAAAGTCGAAGCTGATTTGAAATCAAACGAGAAACAGTTTGTTAAACACTTTTCAGTATGTAAATACACCACGGATGCGTCCACGTATTTGTTAACAAACTAAAGAGCTAGAGAGAGAGAGAGCGAGAGGGAGAGACGAACGGGCGGCTTCATCAGTTGCAGCTACAGTTTCAGTTTCAACTTTCAACTTTCAATTGCAATTGTCCCCGTTTCCATATCCGATTTCCGTTCACAAATGCGTTACCATCCACCCACACTCCAGGCACAAGGACCACTCGGGCTTTTGGTTCACAGGACTTTCTAGTTTTTGGACTACGATTGGGCAAACAAATTGAACCGAGTGGCATCGCAAGTGTCGCAGTTCAGCTCAAGTGAGCCTCTGTAACTCTCTGACACTGCGTGCCCAGCCAGGCGCAACTCCTTCTCAATGGCTCTGCTGCTAAAGGTCCTAAATTGCGGCTAACATATGTCCCAGGATGGCATGGAAGGTGGCCTTCTACCCAGTCTACTTCTTGCCGAGCGGGCTGGCTGGTAGACCCCGGGTTGAGTTCGGTTTTATCTCCAGTTTTTTAGATTTTCGTCGTGTCTAATGGCCTCGGTCAAATGCCCTGCGGTTGGGCCTGAATGTTGCAACTCAAAGTCAGAGTCTGAGTCCACATAGAGGCCCTCTCGTTATGGTAATTAATGCGACAATTGGTCGCCCAACAGACACATGCTGTTGCGCATACAGAGCCTACGGACAGGGTTGAGGACCACCCCTACGTCCGTCCGGCTGTGGACTGCTGGACCAAACTTTGAGTCGAACTATTCAACCTCATAATCAGTAATTATGTGTATTAATTGCTGGCCATGGATTTTGTCACGCTCTGCGGTTGAGCGAGGCCTTGGGCCGATACAGATTGAGATTATTGGCATGTTGGGACCCGGACTCTATGGTCTGTGGCCAAATTGACGAGTGTTAACCAAGCGGGCGGTAATTGACAACAATAGGCATTCCGATCACTGGAGGTAACGCATCGAAGCCTGATGAGAGCAACAGCACAAGGACAGATGTCAGACGGCAGACGATATGGTGACGAATCGACTATAGCAACTCAAAAAAAAGTTATTGTGGAAAAAACTCTCATCAACAAAATTACAACTTCTGACTTTCTATCAGAGGACGCTATCGTAGGCACATTAATGCCGGCAGTAAGGAAAACCTACAGATGGACAGGCGGCAGCCAGACGCACAGGGAAAAATTAACTTGCTCTATTCTCCTAACCATGAATATAAAGAATTCAAGAAGGCAGAGACGTTTGCAGGGATATAAAACATTTATATTTCATTTTTCACCTTAATTTCTAAAACAATATTATTCAATAAAATTCTGCCAGTTCTAGAGGCCGCCGCACCTAACCGACCCTCAATTAAATTTTATTTGCCGCTCGCCTCTGTTAATAGAATTGAGAATTTCATTGTTTATAATTTGCGCACCACAAAACCGAACTCCGAAAAGGCCGGGCGACTTTAAAATTTCTCATCCGTTTTATAATTAGAGTTAAAAGAACAAAATGCAAAGTAGATGAACGCTGAAGGATATTTAGAAGAAGAGGTTTTCCTGTCGTTAATAAAGAAAAATGGTTTTCTAGATGGTTGGTTTGTCTAAATAAAAATATTTTAGGCGTTAGCTATAGAAACATGTGCCGAATATTTCACGAAAAATATATTTAAAAATGTATTCATTTTGTGTTTTAATTAGACAACGAAGTTGGCTTGAAATACCAACGACAGGTCCAATCTGATCTGTATTATATCCCAGCCTATTCGGCACGGGATTTTAATGGGAATTTAATGAGTTTCTTGCATAGTTTTTAACTGCAGATGAAATATACTTTTGATTTTATATATTTCAAAGCCAAAAGTCATTATTTAATTAGGGAAAATTCCAAAATCTTCCCCACAGAATAGAAATTATATTTCTTGTTAATCGAGATAAACAAAAAGAAAACAAAAAAATTCCCAAAGATTTTCCCAAACTATATTTCTCGTTAATCGAGTTAAATAAAATCATAAGAAATAAATTTAAGTAATAAATTAACAGAAATAAAAATAAATAAATTGAAATATTAAACCCTTTTAGACCCATTAATATTGTAGTTAAAGGATTGTAAATTTAATTTTTGTAATCATTTGTTGTTTATTTGGTTTGCTGAAATTCGTTCTGTGTTAATTTGTTTTTATTTTAGTTGATTTTCGTTTTCTTGTTTTCTTTTCTTTTCGCTCTAAAACTTACATCTAGACAAAAAAAATTGATGCATTTTCTTATATCTTACATGACTAAATCCTTAAATATTTATCAATATCTAAATTCGCAATATTCCGAAGCAAAAAAAAAAAAAAAAAGTTATAAAAAAATAATTAAATTAAATAGTTTCTTTTCACAAGTTTTTACATATAGGCTGGGGTGAAAAAAAAAAAATAAAAAAAAATGTTCCAAGGGAAACCTAAAAATGTTTAACGATAATAACGTCGAAAGCCGATAGAATTTGATAGATTTGAACTAAATGTCTGGGGATTTTTTCCTTTAATGTTTGTTTAAGTTTTCGCTTTTCGATTTCTGTTTTTTCTCTGGTTTTTTTTTTTTCTGATTTCTCTGATTTGCGATAACATTTCATAAAGATCGCCGCTGAGGGCGATCTAAGGAAATTTTTAACACTGTTGTGGTTTATACATCTGGTAAGGACTACTTGGGTGTTTGTGGTGTCTGTGGTGTTGGCCAGTATGTGGTGTGTGTGTGTTTGGTGTGCTGTGGTGTAACAAGCTCAGCGCACGTTTTTATGAATCGAGCATAAAACTACGAGGGAGCTCATTGCTCTCACTTTCTTCATTTAAATTTTAAGTTTTTGCGTTTTTGTTTGTGGATTTAATTTTTATCTGATCTTGCTCCGTTAGCCAGCCGGAGGTATCAGGTGGTTCCTGTGCTTTGTGTGTGTGTGTGTGTGTGTCTGTGCTGTGTGCTTTGTCCGTCTAACTTATATCACTATATCACAAATTTGTAAGCCGCTCAGCGCTCTGCTGCTATCACTCTGCTCCGCTTAGCCTTCCTTCTCGCGTATCCTTCGACCCTTCGACATCTTGCCGTGTCTTCTCACCTCAGTAGGGGCGCCAGACTGTCTTTTGTTGGACTGTTGCGCTCTTGAGCTTTGTTGCCGCCGGCAGTGTGGTTGTCTGCTCTGGTGAGCCTTGGCGCTGTGTTTGACTCTCATGGAACAGCGGCTTCATGGACGATGGGGCCTTTAGATCGCAACGCATACGCAACGGCACGGAGATCTGTTGCGTGGGCGAGCTGCGTGCCGAGTCTATTGACTTGTCCAGATCATATTCCGACTTGACCACATCGATCTGCTCGTCTTCCGAGTCCGCATCCGAGGCGGACTGTTCGTGTATGGAGCTCGTTTCGATCGAGGTGTTTAGCTTGAGCAGGACATGCTGTTGCGTGGGTGACGAACTCGAGGGTCGCGATCGCGACGAGGCCGGACTGAGGTGGGTGGCCTCGGCGGCAGCGGCTGCATTACGCGCCCTCAGGCCAGCGGCCGCCGCAAAGTTATACGGATGGAAGGCATGCGGGGTCGATTGATGCGATTTCTGTTGATGCACCGCTGCAGCGGCGGCTGCTGCCGCCACATGATTAAAGGGGAACTGCGGTATGGCATAGGCAGAGGCTGGGGCTGCTCCCGGTGGCGATGGTAGCATGGCGGTGGACTGAACACCGGCACCAGGCGGAACTGGTGGGGCACCGGGCGGCGGTGGTGTTAGCTGGTGATGATATTCCGCAGCGGCGGCGGCAGCCGCTGCAGCTGCTGCCGAGGCAGTGGATCCGGCCACCGCAGGGGAACCAGTTGGTGATGTTTTCGACAGGGCTGGATGGTGAACGGCGGCGGCAGCTGCCTGATGGCGGAAGTAATCAGCATAACCGTAGGTCATATAGGCGGCATCCAGCCAGGCGGGATTCAGCATAAACGGATTGAAGGCTCCGGGATGTGGATAGCCATAGCCTAAGAGACCCAAAGGGAAATTCAAGGGGAAAAATGAATAAAATTGCCAACGAGCGCAAGGAAATGCGAGTAAAAAACGGTTTGGTAACCTGGGTTTAGGTGGGATCGGTAGGGATGGTGGAGGTTGGTTGGGTGAAACTCAAAACGTAATGGAAACTAAAAAACTCACTTTGCTTACTTCTTGGCTCCCGCGGCCCGTCGACCGTAACCTTAATGGCTTTGCTATAGCTGGCTATCTGGACTGGATACGTGGCTATGGTGATGGTGAGCGTGAAGGACTTGCCGCGTCCAGAGCGGCCCACGAAGCGTAGATCGTTGAATTTGGCCACCTGATTCTTCATGGTGGTCGTACAATTGCGCAGCTCACCGCAGTAATTCTCATCGTTGCCGCACTTGATGGACACCAGGGTGCCATCGGGTACATCGTCCAGGGCGATCACCTTGAAGGCACCGGGTAGCGACTTATTCGAACGCCAGTGGTTGGGCAAGGCGCTGCACAGGATCGATGGTGAGCCCGTCTGGGCCAGTTCACCGTGATATTCCTGTAGCATCTCATGCAGACTGGCAAACATATCCGTCATGGAGCTGGGCATTTTGGCGGACGTAGATGATGAGCTGCTGCTGGACGAAGTGCTGTTGCTGGTGGAGTTGTTGCTGCTGCTGTTGGTGCTGCTGCTGTTGTTGCTGCTGCCGTTGTTGTTGTTGTTGCTGCTACTACTGTTCGTATGATTGTTGTGGTTGACAACAGTATTGTTGTTGTTGTTGTTGCTGCTGTTGGTCATACTGTGATGTAGAGTATGATGATGGCTGCTGCTGGTATTATCCGGCGTAGAGCTGCCAGTGCTGCTAGCGGAATGTGTGCTGATATTGCCAATGTTGCCGGTGGAAGTGTTGCTGACAACAGCAGCAGCTGCTGCTGCTGCAGCCGCGGCAGCCAAGACCTGGCTATGTGCCGCCGTATTAGCCACCATGGTGGGTCCCACGGGCAAATGCATTTCAACGGATTTCGTTTCACGTGCTCAAAAAAAATGAAAAAAAAAAAAAAAACGTAGCAACAGATATTGCTGGTGTAGCTACTGGTGCTGCTGCTGCTGCTGCTGCTGGTTTAGCTAGCGATGATGATGTGTCTGCTGTGGTTATCCAGGTTAATCCTGATTGCGTTCACTGTTGGCTAGGCTCACCAGGCCAGGACCAGGCTATGGTCTCACTTCTGATTGCTTAGCTCTGCACAACACTGTTCGGTATACACTTAAAAAAAATTGCACTTAAACGGTCGGAAGGCGACGGTTAATGGGCTGGGAGAATTACGTATCGTTTGGGTCTTTCTCCTGCTCTCTATCGCTGTCTTTGTCTCTCAATCTCTCTCGCTCTGTCTCGCACGCGAATACGGAATCGCACGGCTTTCTTTTTTGTGGCCAAAATAACAATGTTTGGTGCGGCGCGTGTGGCGTGTGTGGACACGTTCAAGTCGCAGAGTGAACTGATTCTCTGCCGCGATCGTTGCCAGTATTTAAAGTATAATGCGAATGCGCCGCTGCCGGCGGCAAATGCGCTGCTGCCAGCGGCGACAGCACTACCCTCTGCCCGATACCCTCTGCCTTCTGACCTGGACAATCTCTCTGGTCGCACTGGCTGCCTGGGCCGACCCTCTCTGTCGCTCACGTTGCGTTGTCCTGGACGCCTGATGCGTGGTTTGGTTGGCTCGTTTCGTTTTCGTTTTCGCTTACCTAAGGGTGCACACAGGCCGGCAACGGGCAACGGCAACGGGCAACGGCAACGGGCAACGGCAACGGGCAACGGCAACAGCCAGGGCCAGGAGCAGGGTTAGGCAGGGCCAACGGGGCAGGGATGACATGGGGCAGGTATCAAGCAACCACCATTGCCACAACAACAACCACAACGCGGAGAAACAGCAGAACACAAAAAAAAATCCAACACAACGAAACGAAATTTCCCATTTTTCCATTGCGGTACACACACACACACACACACACACACAGAGGCACACAGAGGCAGAGACACACGCACACACAGTCATATAGATTTAAGGGAAGTCAGAGATGTGTGTGGTACGGTGGTGTCGTCGTCGTTGTTGCTGTTGTTGCTGTGTTGCCTTCGCTGCTGTTGCGCTTGTTACTTGTGGCCAACGAAAAAAAAAAGAAAAAAAAAAAAACAAGAAGGCAGGCCAAGCCGCCACCGCCGCCACATTGGAAGCAAAATAAAAATGTGCGGCAAGCGAGAGACAGACAGAGAGAGAGAGAGAGTGAGAGAGATAGAGAGAGAGAGAGACCGAGAGACCGAGAGCCGCGCACCAGAGCCCTTGCTTGCTCTCCACGGCAGCTCTCTCCCATTGGAAGGGCGCGCGCAAAAAAATAATAAAAAATAAAGGAAAAAAGAAAATCGTAAGATGGAAAAAAAGCAAGGAAAACAGACAGCTCTGACAGCCTGACAACTGACACACCGACCGCTTGCCGCAGCCGTGTTGCTGATGCTGATGCTGCTGCTGCTGCTGCTGTTGTTGGCAGCGCAGCCGGCAACGGGCGGTCGCGGCTGGAAAATTGTGCTTCGCCATGGGTCCTCTGCCCGTTAAAGGCATGCAACAGTTCCCACTGAGCGCGCGTGTAGGTGGCAGCCAGGCAGGAAGGTTACCAAGCATTTGCGCCAGCAGGAGGCTTCTCCTGATCCTGTCAGGGCGTACAGGTAGCCCATGGCCCATGGCCCTGGCCCTGGTTAGACCTCTCTTAGCCCACCGCATGGACGTATAGCAGGGGGGCGGAGGCGACACACAGTGGCGTCCTGTGGATAGCCTATGAAGACTCAATTAGCCAACACCCAGCCAGACGTGCGAATCCAAAAACTCTCGCCAGTCAAGAAAAAATGCGAGAAAACTCACAAGCAGATCATTGCCAGCCTAATGCTAATCACGGGGATTTACCCTTTCAAATGATCAAGCAATTGGAAGCTTACTGATCCTGTAAGTTGGTAAAAACCAAGGCGGCTGATTGTCAATGATTATGAATTTATAGAGAATTTTATAAAGCCATATTTTGGGGTTTTTCTAATAGCTAATCAACGGGGATGCTAAAACAGATTTTCTATGTTTATCGATCGTTCCTATGTAGAAACTGTACCAACTAAATGATCACAATGATCTAAGGATCAAAGTAATTTAAAAAAATGTTTTTGCATAATTAAATTAATAAATAAAAATTTTAAATTCTAAAAACTTTGCTGTTTGAAGATCAAAGAGATCTAGGAGAGAACCCAGTAGAAATTCAATCTGTAAACCCTAAACGGATCATAAAATTTTTCAACAACTTTCCCTAAGAAAATTGTTCAACAATTTACATAAAATATCCGTTTGGCCTTGCAGCCTTGGCAGCCCCTTCTATGAAAAATGTTAAACGACGGCCAAGTGATTTTCCCTACGCTCAGATTGGCAACAAATCAAAATGCCCAACAACAGCAACCATCAGCCATCAGGCATCACCCAACACCCATCACCCAGCACCCAGCAGCAGCACAAATTGTTGTGGAGCACCAAACAAGTTAAAACGAGGCCAACGCGCAGACAAACTCAAATGGATGACAGGGCAACCACAATGAGGGGTAACAATGCTGGCCACAGTTGAGGGGTTGTCGGGTTTCGGTCTGGCCAACGGGGCGAGCTGGGGGGGACGAGGAGCCGGAGCCAGAGCCAGTGCCGGGAACGCTGGGTGTCTAAGGAAACTAGCCAAGCACGAGTGCCAGAGTCGAGAGCCGTAATAGTCTCGAGCAAAGGAACAGAGCCAACCAAAATGTCGCGAGAGAACGCGCCTCACAGCGGGGCTGCCAATAAAAACGGAAAAAAAAACCAACCAAGAACAAGACGAAGCCCACGAAGAAGTGCAGAAGAGTAGGGGAAAAGGTCGAGCAGCCGGAGCAGCTACTCCATGCGGAGCATTAAGCACACTTCCAATAAACTGCGACGCCTGTCCTCAGTCATGACGCTGTCGTTGCTCTGCTCACAGCAAGCGGGCGCGCACGCACAGCAGCAGCAGCAGCAACACCAGTGACCAGGACATGCACAGGACAGTCAACAGAACTGCCACAGGTTAGCGTGCGACAAGGCCAAGCTCGGCCTCGCAGTTTTCCAGCGAATTTACTAGCAACTCCTGTGGCTTTTCCTACGAAAAAACATGTCTGATTCATTCAACGCCCGCTGATCGGCAAACAGACAGAAGCTGAAACGGAAACCTCACAAGCAGCGATCTCCAAGGGCCAACACACGCGCTGATCACTGATCAGCTGTCAATTAATAAAGTTCCTTAAGGATGCAGCCATTTACCAATTATTTTAATTTATTTTTTTTTATATATATCAGTCAAAACATCAACCTCATTGGGCATCCCAACTGGGAGTCTCTGATCCCCAATTTTTTTTTAATACCCCGAGCTGATCATTATTCTTCTGTTTACATCTTAGGACAATAACTCTTTGTATTAAAGGGGCAAGACTTCTCATATGTAGAAGGGTCGAAACCATATAATAATGGTCTCACATAGATCTTTTAGTCCCTAGTGAAGCTATTAAGTCAAGATGTGCAAACAAAAGAGGAGACAATAAACCGTATTCAAATCAACTACCAGGTCAGTAAAAGTCAAAAAGATCGTGTGCAAAAAAAAAGGAAGGAAATGTATGAAAACGTTTTATAATTAGACAATATATTGATGGAAAACCTGTGTTTGCGCTTGGCTAAATTGTTAAACGACTTGCGTAGAACCCTCATAACAGCAGGGAAAATACTTATATTTGTAATTTTATTATCCAGTTGCTTTGAACCCGTAAACTATCCTTCGAGAGGACGACATTCTATTCTAAAACCACGTGTTTGAGGTTTTTTTGAATGCACGTGAGATTTATTGTGTTTGGTTTAGCATAAACTCACTGCAAACAGATGTTGAGTCTCAATGGTGTCTGATGGTCTGAGAGAGATGTGATCTAAAGATCTACAAGTTCACTGATCGTTTACTATCCTAACTGAATCGTTTAATATTTCTATTTATTTCTGAAATTCTATGTAACTTGGTAGATTTAAACGACAAACACTGCGAGCTCAGTAGGAATTCAATAAACAGTAGCGGACGGAATAGTCGATGATCGCTCTGTAACCTATGAAGCATGATTAATTCAAATGGTTCATTCAATGCTTCCGTTCATTCAAGCTAGCAGGGTCTCAGTTCTTTCCATTCCAGTGGGCGCTACCTTAAAAATGTTGGAGATCAGCCAATGAAAAAGCCAGAGCCCCAGCCAAACAGGCAGACATATGCAGAGAGAAAAACTGAGAGAGATAGAGAGGGAGAGAGATGGGCATATTCGATCCAGTCAAGATCGCCAACAATTCTCAGGGGTTGTTTATAAATATTTCAAAATACAAACAAACACACTCAGCCACTCATCCACACAGCACTAATGGATACAACCAACCAAAGAGTCAGCCAAGCGTAGCTAGGAGGGGCGATCATTGCATTGTGATCGTGCCACATTCCAGGGGCAAGTCGTTGGCAGTGAATGAAAAAAAAAATAATAAAAATAAAAATTTAGCTCCGCCTATTCTTAGAGGAATAAGAAATATATTTAATAGAGAAATATTTAAGGAAAATAAATTATTTTCAAAAGAGTTTGGCTTACTGGGCCACTGTGGCCTACCCAGTTGACCAAGCGGTGACCAAGCGGTGAGCAACCGGTCACCGTGTGTCGTCGGCAGGCAATGTAAGTGAATTGTGGTTTGTTGTTTTGGTCTGATACTGATTCTGATGCATAACTCTTGGTTAGCCGATGTCTATATTTCCCCTCATTTGCCGCCCCATGGACTTCATGAATGAATGGAGGGTAAGTGGAGTGCGTGAGTGATAAAAATACCCACCACACTTTCCATTGGAAGTGTTTTGAGTGTTTTTCGTTTTTTCATTTTCTGGTTTCCACTCTCCCTTTAGAGATTTTTTTCCTTTTTTTTTCTTTGAAGGGTGGTTCCAGTGAGTGGCAAGCAGCGGCAGCAGCAGCAGCAGCAGCGATAGCGACAGCAGCAGTGGCTGTGGCTGTGACTGTGGCATCAGCAGCAGCATGGCCTATGGTGGATTTTTAAGGAATGAGTGGAAATTTATATATACAAATGTGTGTGCGTGTGTGTTTGTGTGTGTTTTCCATTCCATCAAAGACAGCTGCTGTGCTTGCGACACTCCCACAATAATGTTTGTTGTTGTTTGGGTTCAGTAGGTGCCCATGTTGCACAGCCAGGCCCGTGCCCCACTCACATTGGTTGGTCGCAAGGCAGGCAGCCAGGCTCTATGGCCGGTGTTCCACTTTTGCTGCTGCTGCTGCTGAGGCTGCTGCTACTGTTGTTGGTGTTGCATCTGCGCTACACTTGGACACATGTCAGAAGGGCATTTGGATTTTTTTATTTATGATTTGTATCAATAGCTTTTGCCCATCTAAACTGCTCGTGCCGCTTGCATTGTGCATCATCATCATCATCATCATTTTGCCTTGTTTGTTTGCTTTGATAGCATTGAGATGTTTATGTTTTTCCTTTCACATTTCTCCATTTTCCAGGCCCGCGACAATTAGCCCAGGGACAGATGTGTGTTTATTGGTAACAAATCCTGATCATTATTTTAGACTGTTGAAACGTCATGTCTTTGTCTTGGGAGTCCTGAGTTATGTCATATGTAGTTGGTAAAAAAACATGAAGAAGACAATGTCCGGCGGCAAACCTTATAGGCTTTTAAGGGTTTGACTATTGTCAGCGGGTACAGGCGGATGAAGGTTTCTCTTTAGAGGATAAAAAACAATTTAAAAGTTTTTCTTATACTGGAACAAAGGAACTTCAACTAGATCCTGCTAATTGACAACCTTTTAAACGATAAATTCCTGTTGTCAGCATAGTTTTCAATGCCAAAGTTGAATCTTTTAAGTGATCTTTAAGGATTTTAAGCAAAAATCAATTATTTTTACTGTAAATGATGGAAAAAACTATGCAGAATGTGATCTGTAACATGATTTCTATTAGGACAAGTTGATCGCTGTGAGCTCTGACTTTTTGCGTCTAATTTTCATTGATCTACATAAGGTTTGTCGATGTTTGTTTACAGCGGCTTTCTGATGATGCCCCTTGATGAACAGGCTCTACAGCACACTCCACACCACTTCATTTCCACCTCGCGTCATTCATGAGAATAATAAAAAATCACAACAAAAAACAGCCAAACAAGAGCAACATTATTGCTTAGACAATGTGAAGATTAAAGCTGGGAAATCTGTTAAGCCTTGGCCCATACGCCCTTAATGCGATTGCGCGCCCTATGATGATGAGAATAACGATGGCGGCGGTGATGATGATGGTGATGATAATACTGTTTCAGCAACAATTCTGACAGCTGATAGAGCGGCAGGGAGGGGCAGCGGCACTGCAATCGCATATCAAAGAACCAGTAGCGAAACCAGTTTTATATGCATATCAACCCAGAGACCCTCCCCACACAAGGGTATAAATATCAAATTTCATATAATTTGGCAGCCATTTTGAAGGTTCAAAATGGAATTCATGTGCCCGAATATCCTTACAGGAGTCATCTAAAGACTGAAGCTGGCCAAATGCCTTTGACTTTGGATTGTAGGGTATCGCGCATCGCACAAATGGAATATGGAAATGGAAAAAAGCTGAAAAAAATTTTAAAATTGACTGGGGAAGAGTCCCAAGAAGAGAGAGAGAGAGAGGGGGGTGGTAGTGGCTGTGGCATATGTGTGAATGAAGTCAAGCTTGCCTTGGAAGAGCAAAGCTTGCAGTTCTTTTTTGTTTTTTTCTCCTGACGGACTATAAAAATCAAAGTGCATTGGCGTAGGTTCAACAGGATAACTGTTGAGGGGGGTTCAGTTGACTTGGCAAGGAGTAAGCAGCAATAGAAGGATCATTTGTTAAACTTCAAAGATTATTAAGCGATTAGACTTGAAATGCAACTCTGTAGGTGAGAGATTCACCATCATTGTTAGATGATTTTTGCAATTCTTGTCTCTCAGCTTCAGATATCAATTGCTAATAAAATCCTTTTAAATGCTGTTCAAGCTTACAAAATTTAAATATTTCAATAAAATAAAAATATTTATTTTACTGACCCTTTAACCATCTGGTCTAAAAATCTGTACTAATCAGTAGCTCAATAGCTTTCTCATTGAGGCATAGGCAGCTGGGTTATCCCCTGTTCTATGGGACAACCCCCCGGCCCTGGCTCCATGACAACTCTTTTTCCTTTTAGCCGCGTTTTTAGCCATTTTTTTTTTTAACAAAAGCCGCTCTTTCTCTCTCGCTGCCACGCTGCCTGGAAAGGCGCAAAGACCACTGAGAGCTGGAAGTGCAAAAATGGAAATTTTTGCAGCCGCAGAGCCGCAACGCAAGAAACGTTTTTCTTACTTTTCTTTTTTTTTTTTATTGTTATTTTCAAGCCATTGGAACCACCCCATTGACATGGACAGGACACGACGAGGACTTGCAGTCATGAAAGGGTATAAAGTGGGTGATAGAGCCAGATAGAGCGAGAGCAAGAGAGATAGAGAGAGAGTGAGAAGGGGAGAAAGGGCGGCAAGGGTTGTGGGATGGGGTTTCACGGGGTGGTTACGTTATGTTTGAGTTGTTGCTGTCTCTTGGTGTATTTTTTTTGTTTTTGTTTTTGTTGAGAGCTGCGGCAGCTGCGGCCGCAGTCGCTGCCACAAAACTAGTTTGGCTTTGGCTACGTCGTTCTCGGCATCGTCATAGTCATCGTCGGCTTTCCACAGAGCCACAGAGCCACATCCACTTCCATATCCACAGAAACCACTTCGTCGTCCATGGCCGTCCACCCACTTTACTATACCGAGTGGAATTCAAAGTAGAAGGGGGTTGTTGTGCTGTGCTGTGCTGTGCTGTGCTTAGAATCCAGCTTTTTAAGGGTTGCAAATCAAAAAGCGGTTTGTTGGTTTGTACTTTTGGCCAAAGTCGTTGTAACTTTTGCGCCAAAAATTTGTGGAAAAGGGCGGGCAATATGAAAATGACTGAGCGAGTGAGTAAGTGACTGACTGACTGAGTGGGTGGATGAGTGAGTGAGTGAATGAATGAAAGAGTAAAAGCCATTGCAGAGGGGTATTTCTTGTTGTTGTTTTTTCTCCCTGTGTTGGCTTCGTTTTCTTCCGTTATTTGTTTTTTTTTCAGTCGAGTTGAAAAGGGGCAAAAGCTGGCGCTGTGGCAACAGAGACAGGGGACTGGGGACAGGCACTTTCAAGTGTTTTTCAGCGCCATTATTGACACTTGGTGAAGTGTTGGCGCACGGCCTTCCCTACCTACCTACCTGGATGCGAACGTCAGAACGACGGAGCCGCATACACATGGCTGACTGGCTGGATGACTGGCCTGGCTGACTACACGGTCTGCCTGGAACCCCTTCTTGGTGCCACGTCTCTGTGCTTGGAAGTTGTCAACCTCATATGCATAATTGCCTGGGTATTTTTATTTTCATTTTCCTCCTGCTTTTTTTTATTCCTGCTCTGTTGTTGTTATTGTTGCTGCTGCTCGTTCGTTCATTGCTTGCGCAGCTTCTCCAGCTTTTTTTCATGCGGCTCTCTCGGCAGTCAGCTCTCTTGCTCTATCCACAGTATTTTCCCACTGCTGCCCTCTCGTTCTGGCTTGCGGCTTATGCTTGTGTGTTGTGCATTTTAGTTTGGGATTTTCGTGGCATTTTTGTGGCCTTTTGTCTGGTTAACCGTGGTTGGTTATTGGTCAACATGGCACACACACACACACACACACACACACGCGCACAGTAACAGATACCACTCATATAGCCTGGCCAAAAGCTTTGCCAATGTTTTAACCGCTAAAAAAATATTGACTCGAATGACAATGAAAATATATAAAAAAATATATTTTCCCATATGCAAGCGCTTGGTTAAGTTTTTTTTTAATGTTTTTTAATGTTTTTCCAACAAAAGCAAAAGCAATTGATATTAATGTAAACAAAAATGAAAAGTTGCTGTCCATTGCCGTGATACTCTATAGTCAGCTAGCACTGACCGTCTCAGGTATCGATAATCAAGCTTTTTCAGTGCCCTGAAGGCTATATGGTATAGTAACCAGATATTGAGGAGTAATTAGAGTGAATTGAGCTTGATTTTATGGCTAAAATGTTGCCAAAGAAATGTGTGCCATGAAGCAACTACAATTTAATCGGCAAAAATCAAATTTAAATAGAATTTTTCCGGTTCAATATTTAAAAAAAATTTTTTTAACCCATTTAGAAGATAAAAAATCTAAAAAGCTCTTCAGTAAAATCCATTCCAAGAACAATACAGTCACCAACATGGCAGGATTCTTCACTTTTCTATTATTTACAGTAAAAATCGAATCAAAATTTTTTTTAACCCATTTAGAAGATAAAAAACGTGAAAAGCTTTGCATGAAAATCTTTTTCCAGATCACTACAGTCACCAACTTAGCAGGACTTTTAATTTTTCTCTTATTTTTTTTTAAATATGTCAATTAAACTAACCAACAATGATGATCTTCCAGCCATAAATTCATTCTCTAAAAATCAGCCAATTGAAATTGTCACTTTTTATGCCCGAAGCCACAGAATAGAAACAAAAACTCATACAAAAAACAAAAAAGAAACAGAAAAAAACGGGCCAAATCTAAGAAAGTCATTGGAAAACGAAAAAAAAAAAGAAACCATTAGCTTGTGGTTTAAACAGAAGTAGCTAAAAAGTGAAAACCTATGAGAAAAAACTCACACCAAACCGGGCTGACGCAGGGCCCAGGAAACAGCGTTCAAAAAATGCCTGTGAAACGGAAAGAGATGGGACGATGGCTAGATAGGGACAGCAATAGGTCGACTAGATCGCAAGATCTTCATAAAATGGTTGCCCTAGTTTTTTGACCAATTTTTAGTGCAGTTTTTTGTGCAACATTTCGGTTTTTTTTCAGTTTTTCACGAAAATTGGTAACAAGACCAACAAGGTTGACTTTAGGTTGACTTCTTGGGCCACGACGACCTCGTGCATAAGGATTTTTCATAAAAATCTCACAGCATATTTATGGGCTTGTTAAAAAAGAATCATAAAAATTATTTAGATCTAGGGCAGGCAGGCTGAGGGTGCCTACTCTGCTGGGGCAGCCTCATAAATCCTCCAGATACACAAATTTTACTTGTGTTGAAAAGTTAACGATGCCAAATCACAATGGCGATGGCAAGAAAAAACTGTAAAAATCTCGTCCACGACTTTCCAAGAACAAACCAAAAAAAAAAACAACAAAAAAGAGAAAAACGGACACCAGAAACATGCAACTTGCGTAATAATTTGCATTTTTTTTTTTGCCCTACTATGGTCCAGGCATTGAGGATGTAAGAAACAAAAAATTCTGCGCTCTAAAAATTACCTAAGAAATGTAAAACGATCATAAAACACGAAGGAAAACAGCAGCGCAACCTTCCTTACGTAACGCTCAATTAGCGTGGACAGCCAGGATCATGCTGCGTTCGTTCTACATTTTTTTTCTTTTTCTTTTTTTTTTTTTTTTTTTTTTTTTTTTTTGCATGTGGCGTAATAAAAATTTTTACATTTGCTTCTCAGTTTTTTGTTGTTTCTCGAAGATTATCGCCTGGCCCAGGACATTTCGAACTAATTGAGGCGGGTGGTGCGTTTGGTAGAACGAAACTGGCGGACAAACCGCCATAAAATTTTCAAACTGACGATACTAAAAAAATAAACGGAAAGAAAAAAGGACACTTTGTTATGTAAAAAAAAACAACACACAGAAGAAAAAAACATTTAACAAAAAACCAGACTGAAACTGCACTAAAAATTGGTTAGAAAACTGGAGCAAACAGATATATTTTACTGTTCATTCAGAGTTTGTGTTCAGGTTAAAAAAACAACAACAAAAAAACCAGCAAACTCTATTCCATTGTTTTATTTTTTGTGTGTTTTTTTGTGTTTCATCCTGGTTCGGTATGCCAACGTGTACGCCAGCGTATGCCAGCGCCACCTGCTGTTTATTGGCAACATGTCGCGATTTGTATGCCCCTGCTGCCCTGCAGCTGTACTCACTGCTTTAACCTCTGACATATGAGTGGGGGTGTTTGCCACCCCGTTGCGAGTGTTTACATTCTAACCCCACAACAGGCAGCTCGTTAGTGGGCGGGGAGGCGGCAGTCAGCCTTGGATAGGGATCGCGGAGTGTGGTGGCAATGGCATGTGGCATCTCAGAGCAATAGAAACGAACAAACAACAATTTTGTGTTAATAATTTGACATTTTATTTGTGAAAAAAAAAAACCAGCAAATAAAATAAATAAATAACAGATAAAAGGGGCAAAAATAAACGAAACAGCCAGACAATCAAAAATGCCAACACTTTTGGTAAGCCAAACGCAAAGGCTTGTCGAGCTAAATGTCCGTCAAGTTCTTGACGAACTTTCTATCACCTATGCTCTGGGCTATCAGAATCCAGTTAACCCTTTATATACCCTTGCATAGGGCAAGCTGTACCATGGAAATCAGTAAAAAATACAACAGTTAATGGTGAAAGGTCCCAGTTGTTACATTCCATGTTCAGCATTAACCATTGGATATTCACGAGGAAATTGCTGTGAAGCTTGAAGTGCCGAATGGCCGTGTTGTTATCATTGTACCGCACAATCGAAAATTGTTCATGTAATTTGCTTTGCCAACGCTTCTTCATTTGGTTGTTGCCGGCTTTTAGCCATGGAAGGAGGTGTCATAATATAAATAGGCTCGGATTGCATAAGGCCCTCCACAATGTATTCAACCAGACACCAAAACTGAAAGGATGTATATCCTGTCTGTGTGCTTAGCATGATTACGTTGAATGTGGAGTTGAGTTTTGATTTTTGTATGCAATACAAAAAAAAAATATAGAGGAAAAGAGGAGAAATTTTGTCTGTTCCAAGCATAGAATTGTATTTACCCTGCCTTTTCGAATCGTAATTATTTTGACTGACTTTAGCAGGGTTAAGGGGTCCCGACTTTGCTTCGAATAATAAGAAATCAAAGGACTTAAAACATAGAAAAGTGTATTTATTAAGTGTGTCTTGGTGGAAAGTAGAAGAGGAAAACTGTACTTTCTGGTTGCTGTTTATTTATTTTGCCAACAAATTTTTTGCAAAATAATCCTTTCCGGTTGTGCAGGTCTTTTGAAAGCAGCAACAAATCTCCACCACCAAAGGCAGCCAACCAATTTGTTTGCTGACATTTTCGCGTTTGGCTTTGTCAGCAACGTCCTTGCTGCTGTCATTTGTTTGCCATTTCACAACAGCAACAACCAAGCAACACTCAAACAACACAAAAGGTGATTGCGATTGCGAATTCCGTTGACGTTTTTATGGCGCATTCAGTAAACCAAACAATTGCCAACCAACCAGCCAGCCAACCAACGAAGCAACCGACCAACAGACCAACAGGCCAACCAGACAAGTCGAAGGAGCGTGCAACTCCAGCAACAACAACGAGCCAAGGGTTAATGTTAACCCATCGCGCCCACACCTTAACCCTGCACACATTGTTGACTTCGAACATTTTTCGCTATAAGCGAAAACACGCAGGCAAAAGGGAAAAACAAAGAAAAAGGATTCGCTGAAGCATGAGATTCTTTTGTCCTTGCTGTTGTGCTTTTTGCAAATTTTTATGGTTTGTTTAAGAAAACGCAACGTTATATAAGTAAAAAACAAGAGAAAAAAACAACTCAACACGAAACGCTTAGCAAGAAAATTTTCCAACCATGTGAAAGGGGAAAATATTTTTTAAAAAATTAACGACAGGAGGAGACAATGGATTAAGAAGAAGTAAATGGATATGGAGATTTATGACCTTGAGAAGGTTCCTTTTGAAGTAACCCTGACTGCAAACTGATAAGAGAAACCCAAAATGAAGAGTTAAGTGTGTGAAATATGCAATTAACTATGGAAAAAATTATGCAAACAATTAAAAAATCTTTCGATCAAAATACTAGACCATATAGCTAACAGTCAGGAGTACCTTGCTCCTCATTGCAACTAAGAACCTTCAGGCAATAAAGTATGTAACATTCAATTGCTTCATCTTTGATTTTCTCATTTAATTTTGTGTCCAACAAAGGAAGAACAAGAGAAATGGAAAAGATTTATAATGAATAACAGTTATATCCGCGTAATACCCTCAGAATATCCGGCAAAACAGAGAGCAAATGCCAAAAACGTGCGACGAGTGTCAAATTAATTAAAATGTCAGCAAAATATGTTCAATGGTCATGGAGATGGATGGGATAGAGTCTGGGATGACAGGGAAAGTAGGGAGAGCGACGAGAGTGAGAGAGAGAGAGAGAGAGAGAGGGGGGAAGGGCAACAGTTTTGCCTTCTGCTGTCAAACTGCATTGACAATATTGGCAGGCCAAGCTGGCTGACTGGCTGCCTGGCTGGCTGACTGGCAGGAAGAGTTTGTCGCCCTTAAGTAGGATTTTGGACAAGGGACGAGACCCCGATACGTAGTAGCAGGACATGCTGGACATGCTGGTGGACACCCGTTTGTGTTGTCATATTTTCAATTTTGCAATTCGCATGGTCCTGGTCCTGGTCCTGCTAGCTGGCTGGCGGGCTGGCTGGCTGGCTGGTGTTTTTGGGCTATCATCAGTACCGCATGCTCATCCGCATTGCCATTCACTGTCCATAAGGATACCAAGCAACCCTCTCTACATGTTGTTGCTGCTGTTGTTGCTTTTGTTGTCCTTAATGTGCATTTGACATTTGCGAAATGAGAATCTGGGCAAATGATTTGGATTTATGGCAAATTTGTCGAGCGATTTGTGCAGATTTACATTGAGTTTTAATACCCAAAAAGCCAAGTGGCCACTTGAGCAACGCCATGACGATGACGATGATGATGACGATGATGATCAGAGGGAAGCAGCATGTTAAATGAAATTGATACGGAAAGTTAAAGAAATTTTTGACATTTAGCCAATAATTTACACATTTGATTTACACTTTTCTAGGAATTAGAATCCTACAATCTTCTTAGTATTTGGTTTTACCCTTCACCACAGAGCTACACCACAGAGTCATTCAGAGAATCCAACCCTTTGGCATTCTGCTAATTATAATGGCGAATCGATTGCTAAAACAGTGTCTTCCCATTGATTTTTGTTTTTCCCTGAAAAAGGCGCGACAAAAGTCAGTTAATTAAAATCTAAACGCTCTTGGCTAGTCGGTGCCCTCGATCACACCCATCCCGTGCGCATGCTCGACAGAGGCGGGACGACCACTACGGTTCAGGCTAAGCCGTCTGTTTGGCAAACGTTAATTATAAACTTTGGGCAGCGGAACCAAAATACAAACACACACTTTCCATATACACTTTCCTCACACACTTTCCAGAAAGGCTGGCCAAAGATTTTCACGTTAAATCTCAAAGTCAAAGGATTAAGGTCTGGATCGAAAGGGGTGTCGCTTGTTTTCAAAATAAACAAATTGCCAGGACAAACGAAACGCGCCTGCGCAGCCCAAAACTAAGGTGACGCCCACGCCACGACCAGGGTTCACCAAACAGGCCAGTCAGGACAAACGGATCGGATGGTCGGATGGCCTTGCCGGCGACCGCGGGGGCTGCCTTAATTGCCTGCAACTAATTATGAATAGGAGGGCAACGGATTGAGTTGCTGGCAAAAGGAGTGAAAAAGGAGTGCGATGTTGCCGGCACACTACTGTTTGCCCTTCGCCACGATTGTCGTCATTGTTGTTTGCAATTGTCATTTTATAGATGAGCCGAAAGCCGATGGCCAATGGTCCAATGGTCCAATGGTCCGATGCCCGATGCCCGACGGTTAACGGTTGACGGTTGATCAGTTTACTGTTGACTGCTGACTGCTGTCTATTTGACAATTGAACAGGCCCAAGCCGAAGCCATTGCGGCTGCCGACCCCCATAAAACTCGGCCGGATTAGTGGGCATGAAATTTTTGGTTTGGCAAAAGGATTAAAGGCAAATTAGAGGCGCAACGCAAATAGGAAGCCATTGCCATAGCCCAGTCAGGCAGGTAGACAGGCACTTGCTGCAGGCAAAGCGCATTCTTTCTAGCTCTGCCATGATTAAGGACATTTCCATATAGACAGTCTGCAGTTAAGGACTTTTCTTAATGTGAAAGCAGACAGTCTGCTTGGTCTACGATAGTTTTTTAAGGTTAATCAATCAAGAAAAATCTTCAGCTATTTATGCCACCAATATCCATGTGTCTTTATCCTTGGGCAACGTCTTTATCTGCCACTTGACAAACTTCACAAATTGAAATTAATTATGCGGGGGGAGGTGGCATTAAGAAACTTGAAATTTGTTAAATTATGCAAAGAGGCGAGAAAGTTTTGCATCCAGACTGTGGCGGTAGGGGGGGAGGGGGGGGGGGCTCTGACAAACGTTATACCGATTATCCTGGGCGACAAATGCTCATCATTAATGCAGGGACTCCAAGTAAGAAATTAAAGCGATTTTTCTGTCACACAGCGCATCATTGTGTGAAAGTTTTCATCGTCTATTTGGTCTTTGGTAAGGCGCCTTTCTGGTGGTTGCTAGCGAAAGGATTTCAAGGACAATGACAAGGCATTAGCTTGAAGGAAGTGAGAAGGTGGTCTCAGGCATTCCCTGTAATTCAATTGCTCAAATTCACAGCCCAAACAGGTATTGTTATGGGCACTTTACAGGGCAGCTTGACTTGTTTTCTGCTCTTTTAAATTGTCCAGGTCCTGACAACTCTTTGGGACAGCCAAAACAGGGTAGATCAGGCGCATAGCCAGGCTCATAAAACGCCGCTTAATGCCCTTTTTGTCAATAATCAATTTTCGCTGAGCCGAGCCGCGTAATAATGCCAATTTATTTTCTTAGCCCAGAAAAAAGAAACACAACGAACATGCGAAAGGGTTGCAATGCCAGAAGGATATGTGAACTCACACGCACACACCACACACACACACACACACACACATATGGGAGTGGACTTACACACGTGTCATGATGCCGGCAATTTATCTGTTTGATTTTTAGATATGCCTTGTCTCGACAAAAGTCTCGTCTGAACTGGATAAGCCAGCCATGGCAAAAACTTTTGATGTCCGTATCATTCGTCCTGGGTTTGGGTTCGAGTTTGAGTTCGAGTTGGAGAAAATCTCTGATGAGACGATGGAGAGGAAGGATAAATGTCACCAGGCTGAAGGCAACAGCTCGATCAATTATTTCCAGCAGGAAATAACAACAGTCGAGACAATTGCAATTGTAAATTTAGAAATTAATTGAACATTTTGCCTAGCGAGACTATCAAAATTGTATAAATTATTCTTCGTTGTGGTTTCTAGGAATTTCTAGGATTTTTAGGTCTTCTAAAATGGTACTAGAGGGGCCTAGGGAACTATTTACCACAATGAATTTCTTGATAAGGTGGAAAATGAAGACCAAGAGCCCATTTTTTACCAAAGAACTACTTAAGCCAACTACCTTAGCCAAGCTGTTTTTAAGCAGTGTAGCTGTGTAGCTGGCATGCGGATTGTTTTATCATGGTTTAAGCGACCACTGACTCAAAACCGTGATCGTAAAAAAATAAAAAACCGTTTACCACCGCTACCTGTGGGTCTATGTCTATGTCTAACATGTTTTCGTAAAAAACTAAACTGTAGGAAAAGTCAGTTTATCGTTTGGTTTTTTAAAGATCTTTGATTTACAGTCTGGTTTCCTGGTTGGTTTCTTCAGACACGCGATTGCATTTAACGTTTAACGTAATATGACGGTTAACGGACGACAAATTCCGCGAAACTTAGCCGAGTCCTGTCAGAGCAGTTTTTTAACGTTCGCGCTTGATGCAATTCGGGTTCACTTTATGGTCCACGCGACTAAAAAACTAGGCAAATTAAATAGAATTCGCTTTGTGTGAGACTTTACGATGGTGGTGATTGCTTTTTCCTCTAGTTTTGCTAGTTTTTTATTCCAGTTGCGTGGTCTGAAGTTTTTTAAGAATGCCAGACTCGATTACGTTAGCTGGAAGGATCTATTTTGGTTTCTGAAAGGTTTATGGCTTACGCAATTCGAGACGTTGGCCGTGTCGTTGATCCTGATCCTTCGCAGTAAATGCCAAGAATGTCAGGGACCAGGCAACAGCTGCCAAAAATTAAAAAAAAAAAAAATAAAATAAAATAAAATAGAAAACTGCATTGATATTTTTGGCACATTGTCTGGGTTGGTTAGATGGTTGGTTGCCATACCACCATCACCATTACCACTGGCACCACCTTGGACAGGACAATGTCAGCACGAACACACACACACACATTACAGTTGGGAGAACAATTGACACTCCAGTTCTATTGGGCTTCCGGGGTGGCCCAGGATAAGGCAGCGCTGCTGCTGCTGCTGCTGTTTAGCTGCTGGCGGCTGCTCATCCATTGACTTTTTGTGTCAAATTGAGTTATTCAAATGTCAGCAATGGAACTAACAAGGACTCAACTGACATACACACTCACACGCACACATGCAAGCACACATGGCCACATTTTCGAGTTGATAATGCTCTGGCCACATCCGTACATCCGCACACAGAGGAGTCCTCCTCACCCAGTCCCCTCCCCTCACGCTCACAGGAGCCTGGCAGTCTCGCACTCTTGTAATTCTTCAATTGATATCCTGTTGCGTTGTTTTTACCAAAATATTTACCTTTCGCATAATTGAAGTGTCCTGCTAGAGCCACATTTCCTTTCAGTTCAGTTCTGTGTTTTGTTTTTTTTTTTTTGCAATAAATTTTTGCGCCATTTGTGTGTTTTGTTGCTTCCTCCCTCTGTTACTTCATCTCCCTCTGATCCTTCTACTCAGTTTCTATATGCCTTGGGCCTTGCCTTTTCACGCTTCACTTGACTGCATCCTCCAGCAGCATCCAACCAGCAAAAGGATCTTTCTCTCCCTCTCTCTCTCTCTCTCTCTCTCTCTGCACCCTGGGGCTCGTGGTGCTCGTGCTCGTGCTGTTTCGTCCTGCTGCTGTTGCTGATTATGTTGTCGAGCTGGCTTTCAAGAGCTGCACTTGCCCAACTCTGCATCCCGTTGCGTATTTGTTGTCCTCTGACCCCAACAAAGTTTCGCATGCGTTTTTTGCACTAATTGTGGATCATTAAGTGAACACCTTGTGTGGCAAAGAGGAAAAACGTCACCATTGTCTGACTCTGAATCAGTTTGGCTGCCACAAATGAAGTCGAGGAGAAGAGCATTATGCCCTCAGCTGTTGCTCTGTCATTTTGCCTTGCTGACTGCTACAGTGCTGCCCACCTGCCAGGATATTGATAAGTACTAGCTGGGCCACAGAATGCTGGGTGGCCGCAGCCCATTTCATTTCATTCTTTTAGTTCAAGTGAAGACATCAAACTCGGACCTTTGCCAAGTCATGTCTACCTTCTCCTTTGATTTTCTAAATATGTTGTTGACCTGAGTGGGATCTCTCTAAGGCCACGTTTCCAGCTGTCCTCTGCTAAGTAGGTGTGGTTTTAATTAGCTGCCTACAACCCACCGTTGCCACCGTTGCCACCGTTCCATTAACTGACCCTTGAACACTCCGATCGTCGTCGACATCCATTCAAACGGTTTCAGTAACAATTTTCTACTTCCTTTTTTGATTTTAATCTTGATGCGGATCTGTTGATATGTGAATGCAAACGGCTATAGTGATTCCAAAGCTGATCAATGTCAAGAATATCACACCCAACTAAGGCGGCTTTTGTCGCAAGTAGTTTTTAGGGTCGTCGAGTCGTCGAGTCGTTGAGTCGTTGCCTGACATGTCACACAAAAATAATCCAATGGGGGCAACATCCCTGACCTCGTTGCATTCGTCTGACGAAGGCAAAGGTAGTCAATGAGAAAAACCATCCCCTGAAAACGACAACAAAAAAACGACATCGACACACTCGGGCACATGGTTCGATGGCTGATGATGAAGTGATGCAGCTCGAGCCATATAATTAGTGTAATTACCTCAACAGCCTACTAAATTTGAGAAAAATGCAAACAAAAATTAAGAAATCACAACATTTATATCCAATCCCCCCCGCACACAGCCGAGTTGTATCCTCTATTCACCGGACACCCTTTCTATGGCCTATGGAACTGCCAAACAATTGGCCAGGACCAGTCTAATGACAGGGTGGTTTGCAATTTTCCTTTTAAATTTGCACTGCCACGCATAATGAAAATATAACTTGCATTTCCATTCACATTCGACAAAGCAGAGAGCATCAACGTTATAAATTACAGTGGCTGCCACTTCCGCACAATCGTCTCCGGCTTCTGCTAATTGTGGCGAATTCCATGCTCGGCAGCATGATGAGCCAAAAAAAAAAAAAAATCAGAAAATCTGAAAATCCGAGAAGAATCACTAACGTTATCATTAGGCAAAGTACAAAACGTTTAACAGATTTTCCGTTGAACCAGAGACCACCAAGAAATTTTGCTTCATCATTGTCCTGGGTCAGGAGAGAATTGATGCTTTCATCCAAAGAAAAGGCGCAAAAATATTTTGGCTACTGTGCGGTGCAAACATAATTAACGCCTAATGAAAATATTTTGGGCGGCACAACCTTTGAAGTCTTTTTTTTTTTTCTATAATTTTTTATGCTAGAAAAATTGCTTGCAGGGGACCCAGAAATCGCAAAGCAACATGTCATGCCTTTCCTAAGAAAAAAAAGAACACAAATTTATCAGGCCTAACACAGCATTTAACTTTGGTCGAGCTCACAAAAATAGTTTGCTCTGAACCAAGCAAGAAGGCCTAGACTCTCAACTCCGCCTCGATTTGTAGTTCATATGTTCATATAACTTTTAGATCTGTTCGTCAAAACATCTTGAATAAAATTTTTTTAGTTAATTTTAATATTTTTAAACATTTTTTTTTTTGGACCACTTTTCTTAGATATTTTTTTACAACTTTATTAGGATTTTGTAAAAATGCAACGTTCTGTAGCCGTTCGCAAGCAATTATTACAATGGGCCTGGACATTGGGATGCGGTTAGTGGACAACGAAGATTATTGTCTTATTTTATTGATCCCCCCCATCCTTTAGCATTTAAGGGCCAAGCTACATCGCAGAGGAATCAGCCTTACTGGCCACCACTGCTGTGCCTGCAGACAGAACTCAAGGAAATGACAAAGTCTATGCCGAGAATCATGGATTTATCAAACAGGAGGCGACTGTCTGGGACTATCGAAGATCCTCTGGGTCTCTTGAGTCCCCCGGACCTTTGGAAGGATTGGCAGTTGCCACATAAGCACAACTATCGGCAAGTTATCGAAATACTAGAGAGAGCCCAAGGAACCCAAGGCAGGACTTTGGCATGTAACACTGATAAGTTGTCTAGCAAAGAGTGTGTAGATGTTGCACCTACAATTAAGGATGATGATGGAGCTGAAATGACAGCACACAAGGATGAGACGCTTGAATTCAGAGAAAACGATTATTTCAAGAAAGGACCTTAAGGATGATATAGATGAACGGGGCCACATCGTATACGAATCCATTGCTTGGTTATGATCTGCATGACTGAATTCTTCGAAGAACCAAACGGAGAGGCATCTACTGCCGCAACATCTATCTGCTCTAGTTTACCGCATTCGTCTTCTGAGATCGGGCCAAAGGAAATGGGATTTTCTAAGTAAATGTCAAGAAATTTCTGTCGTAAATAAAATTTTGTGTTGAATATTTATGGAATTCAGTGTGTTGCCCAGTAGATCGTACTTAATAAATAAAAAGAAAGCCGAAAGGCAGACGATTGCCGCTTAAAATCATATAGCTCTGCACACTATTTAAATATTAATATCCAAAATCAAATTGTTAAACATCAAATAATTACAATCATTACCAAGGATTTGTATAAACTCTGGGCGTGAATACTCTGTTCAACAGCCAAAGAAGAAGCCAGAGCTTTTGTGTTGGGCAGCACTTTTGATATTAGACGATTATCTGAGTTACTGTGCTGGGAAGGAAGCCAGCACAGATTACCATTTACCATCCTCCATTTGTCCTCTGTAACCATTTCTGTACCACTGCGTCCCTCAACCCCCCTAGATTTGATTGTTCTGGGCACTGATATGGCACAGTTGATAAATGGCCGAATCCTTGCTGTTACCCTGCGACTTTATCTTGTCCAGTTTGGCTGCCCGCTCCCTGTGCAACTGATAGTTGGTATTGTCCATATCATCGTCCATGGTATCGTCTAACTTGGCGTGCTTCTGTGCGTCCATGTTGTCGGCCCCCTCATTGGACGGCACATAGTTGGGAATGTCAGATTCATTCCTGAACGTTGCATTGTTGGCCGTTTTCAAGGAGCGCACCTCGTCCAGGCCCTGGGCCTTGTATGCGATATAACGGGGCTTTCCAAATTGATATTCTTTGCGTAGTCGCGCGACCTCCGATTTGGAGCGAACTTTGGATCGTGAAGTTGGTGGCTTTGGCGACGGCTCCGACACCGTTACTGCCTTCGGTGACAATGGGACTGAACGCTGCTGCTGTTCCAACTCCATTTTCATTAACTTGTGCATCTTCTCCTGCTGCTTCTGTGTCTTTTTCTGTTGCTTAAGCATCTTGTCCTGCTGCTGGATCTTCTGTAGATTACCTAGCTCTGGCTTCTTCTCAGACTGAACTTGCTGCTTCTGTTGGGTTTGCCCCTGTCCTAAGTGGACAGATTGGGGCATCTGTTGCATCGTTGGAACCGACAAGGATTCGTTATCCTTCATGTGCATTTTCTCTGTGACCGATGCGTCTGGCAAGGTAAGTTTGACGAATTTCTGTCTGATGGTGTTGGCATTCTTAACCTGAGGCTTGGGCAGGTTGGGCACTGCCATTAGCTTGTAGTCCTCATCCATATCGTTCTCTGGTGTGTCGCTGTTGTCTTCGATGGCCTCCTCTCTACGATGCCTGGCCAGATCTCGCCTTTGATCGACCTGCCTGTCAACGGACGATTCCCAGACCGTTTGCATCTTCTTTGGCTCTTCCTCCTGCAATTCATCCTCCTCTGCCTCCTTGAGGAAAAGATTATTTATGCGGAGGGCCGCCTTCCTGACGACCTCGGACATGTACGGCTGTCGCATTTGCAACAGAACTTCCTCCGCATTGGCCTCATTGGCCACAGGCGCCGCACGCGGCATAACCGCTTGATGACGCTTCATGCGATCATTGCTTGGAAATGGGAACTCAGGCAGGCGACGCACGCAAGTGGCATGACATTTCCACAGCAAGCCAAAGGCCTCTAAAGAGTTGCAAGGAAACATTGGTTGGTTAACATAGCCAGAGGGCTGTAGGGCTGTAGGCTGTAGACCCAAACTTACTTGTGCTGAGGCCCAGAAGCTGGCGCTTCACCAACGGCTGCATATTGAATGCTGCCATCCTCAACGACATTTGCTTTAACATGGCGTTCCAATGAGCTAATGTAATTCAGCTTGTAAAATCACTTTTTTGTTTATGAAAAAAGCAAAAAGTTACACTACAAATTTCAGAAATTTTTATCTACAGTTAATAAATTTGGAGTCTAAATTTGTGTCTGTCGAAAATCAGAAACAGAGTGAGGCTAAGCTAAACAAACTGCCTGAACGATTGTGACACTTGGCAAACTGGAAATCATGGCTGACTGTTGACTTGAAAAATTCTTTAAAAAAATATTTTATGTCAAGTGAGGTTTTCTTTTCATTTATTTATTTATTTTCCTTTGTTTCTCCTGTGTTGGCGATGAGGGGGGAGAGATGTCTCTGGAGACTCGGATGCCGGGCCAACTGGTGGGCAAATTATTTGTGTCCGCGCATTACATGACTAAGTAGCTGGGCTGGTTGGGTGCGAGGAAATGGAAAAGCGGCGCCCATTTGAGAGGGATGAGGCTGCTGGCTCAGGCCTTGTCGACAACATTGTCATCAACACGTAACTGTAACTGTTACACTTACTGAAGTGCTGTCTGAATGATGTTATGTGATGTGTGTTTGAGGGGTGACTTTCGATAACGATTTCTCTACACGACAAGAAATCGGTCGGCCAGGCTCAAAGGGACCTAAATGATGCACCAGACTGCATGAGAAAATTTTCTTTTCACCATTGAGTTTACGATTAATAATGTGATCAGTAGGCCTATGGACTTTCCTAGCAATCTGTGATTAAATTGTTTGTTGTGTCATAATTTTGTTCATCACATGTATTTTTTTCAGTGTAATTTCCACAACTTGGTTCTTCTTAGCCTCCCTGCTCGAGGGTTGTCATTGCAAATGACCCAAAACAGACATAATCATTATGGGCTAAATGGGCAACCATGAAAATCGCGGAAAATCGACTATAAAAATGCATACAAAATGAAATTGGAAAATGCAATCTGACTGAGTTTTACTCTCTCTATGTATGTGTGTCTGTGTGTGTGTGTGATAAAGACATCATCATATCCAGGTCTCTCGTTCCCGGTCCCCTCGACACACGGACAAATATTTTATGCATTTGACATTGCCAAAGGCGAAATCAAAGCGAATTTATGACTACAGAAAGCATAAAAAAACAGCAACAACGAGGACAACGAGAGAAATAAGCTTTTGCATAATTTATGCATTTAATGTAAACAGACAATTTGCCTGAGCGACGCGGAAATGGGAATGAAAATCGCTGCTTCGTTGGTTTTTACAGATTCAACAAGATGTCGGCATATGGAGCGACTGATAGGCAAAGTGGAGACATTTCAAGTGGCTTTGCAACAACACCAAACGTAAGAGAACCTTCCACCTGTTGACTCAAATTTACGCCATCATTTGTGATCTCTAAAAAGAGGATTTTTTGTCTCTAATTTATCTCCAACAATCTGGTTAAGCGTTAGACTGAATGGCAGCTCTGTTCGAGAGGTAACAATGGCCGAGAACAGCATCTTTAAAGAGTGAACGGAAGTGCAGATATAGATAGGGATATAGATACGCATATAAATGTCACTGATTGTGCCGTTTCGATAAGTGCGGATGAGAAAACGAGGCGAAACTACTTGAATTACATCATGAAAATGAATTACGCAAAAGAAAAACAGTAGAAGCAACAGAAACTATTGTCAGTGTCAGGAAATAAATGACAGATAAAAAAATACATTTTAACAATACGATGATTTCATCTTTCAATTACCAAAAAAAAAAGAGGCCGAAGCTCTAACTGTTTGGATAGCTCATTGGTCTCTGATACCAGCTGATTGATGGACTCAGCTGCGGGCGTCAGACGCACAAGCCGTCTGCTTGACCTTTGTAATGGCTAATTGCATTCATAGATCAAGTGCTCGATCAATATAAATGAGACATTCTATGGCTCATTAATATTTTTCCATGAAAAGCAAACTTAGTTTATTACAAAACTCTTAATTGGTTTGCTGTAAATGGTTGAAGGAAGGGTCGCGGGCAGGAGGAGAACCTACCAACTGGCAAGGTTAGACAAGTTAACAGTTACTGGTTAAAACGTATAACTTCCGGGTCTGTGCATCAAACATTTGACACATGAGTTAAGGGCAGGAGAGAGACCAGAGAAGCGGGTGGGGCAGGCTTAGGTCAGAGGCATTGGCATCGTGTGTGCAACGGCGCTGTTCGACGATTGAAATCGAACTTGTCCAGCCAAATTGCTGCTCATTAAAATGGTTCCGCCGAAGACAAGAGAAACGTTTACCAAACCAACCGAAAGTGTCATTCCTCAAAAAAAAAAACGAAGAGAAAAAAAAACCGAAAAAAAAGGGGCCCAAAGGGAGAGCGCGAGGCAATGCATCCAACGCGCCTTGCAACGCATCCGAGACGACATGTGGGAAATGAGCAATAAAAACGCAGGCCCAGGAAATCGAAAGACAATAGAATTGCGGCAACCAGCAATGACCAGACGAGACCAGAGCCGACCAGAGCGGGCCAGGCTACGATAATTGTTGGCGTTGGTCATGGTGAACCGTAACAACAGCAACTGTCAGAGGTTGGAACCGTATGTGAGTTGCCGCTGTCGTTGCCCCTTTTTTCATCTCCATTTTCATGGTTTTGTTGCTGGTTTGCTGGTCGCTCGTCTCTCTAAACAAGTGCAGGGCAGAAAAACACGTGCGTGGGAGCATTTCGTTGACCAGGGTTCTAATTAAGGCCTTAATGCCATGTGGAATGGTGCAACAAACACAACGCAAGGCAGCGCAGCACAACACAACAGCTGTAGCTCAGCCATCACCATCACCATCACCATCATCATCCCTTGATGTTTGCGTAGGTTTATGTAAATTAGCCAAGAACTTCAAACTCCTCACCATCCAGAGCAGATCAAGGGACACCAAGGGGTCAGGTTTTTGAGTCGCAAATGATTCCTAGAAGGCACAACACAGCTCACATCAGCCTGGACTGGACCAAGGCAACAACTCTTTTTTCCTCGGCGGACCCTTTTTATTCATTCACATGAACTCAACAATTTACATAGCGAACAAATACCAGTCCGAGGAGCATTCACGGCAGCTTCATTCGTCCACAATAGCACCCTGTGCTTTATGACATTGTTGTAAACCCTTTTAGCGATCCGCCGGGCTCTGCCCCGGCCAATGGCGCACGTATACATGTATCCTGCGACCACCCTGCATTGCCTGCCTGCCTGACTGCCTGCCTGCCACTGTTGGTTTTTCGCGGTCTAATAAAACAGACCAAGTCTGGCCAAGAACAACAACACAAAAAGAAAGAAAGAAGGAGGTTTGCCTTGTATACTGTTTGGTCAGCATCAGCCCTAACCTTAGCCAAAGAGTTGAGGCGGCCGCGTTAAATGTTAAGAGAACAAAAACACAAAAAACATAAAAAAAACCAAAAAAATCAATTCCTAGGAAATCACAAAACGAACCTTTTCACAAGGTTCTCTCCACTGCGGTGTCTCTTTGTACCTCACGCCGTGGCTGGGTGTGAGCATTTGCATAACGCCCCGCTGCCCAGCCTCAGAGTAGACCTTGCTGTACCCAAACTCTCTTATTAAGGAGAAGTATAATCAAAGAAGAATAACAAGAGAGGCAGGGAGAAGCAGAGAGCTTTTTCATATCAAGCAGGCATCTGCGATGATCAGCTGATTGCATTGATTCTATGCTGTGAATCACCTTTTAGGCTTTCGGCACACTTAACTGCCGGTTTACGGCATAATTAGTCAACAGCTGGTTTGTTGACGGGGGTTGACTAGGCTAGGCTAGCTAGCCTAGGTGAAGTCACACTCACAAGTGTTTTTGCTTAGCGCTATTTGTTTATTTATGGATACTCGTGAGTAAACTTTCATAAATTAAGTTTAATGGATTTTGTCATGGAATTTGAACCTTTTAAGAAACACGTTTTTAACTATATTTCACGCGAATCATCATAGACAATCATGACGAATCATTTTTTCTATCTTTATGTATAAAATTTGCTTAATTTTATTGGCTCAACAAGTTACTAATTCTCTAGAGAGTTGGAAGCTCTAAGTAAATTTACATCTGGAGAGAAAATTCAGGGCTCTGAGACAAAGCCACAATCATATTTATAGTAAATGAAAAATACTTTTGTGGTTTTATATTATTGGGTTTCTTATCTTTACCTGAATTATTCCCGTAAGTCGCAATCTAAGATATCATATGTGTATAGAAAATTGTATTTTAACTGAAATAAAAATATATTAAAGTATTATTATCATAAAAATTAATTAAATAATTATTTAATCTATAAAAAAATTATGCTAAAATAAAAAAATAATAAAAATAAATAGAAATAAATAAATTTTTAGTTCTGACTTCTATTATAAGATCAAAATCTTTGTTTTTTATTGATTACCAGGTTGGTTCACTAAAGAACAGTGTGAACTAGTTCCACATTAATCGTTTGTAAGACTCGCCTTCATATATTAATCGAATAACATAAGCAAATCCCGCTTAATTGGCAGAAAAACGATTTATTTTTGTGTTAAATACAATTTATAAACGTAAATGCTTTAGATAAGACCACTCCCTGCCCCACTACACTCCCCGTAGCAATGACGTAGCGAATGTAGAGCACAACGAACCGATCAGACCACCGAGGCACCACCCAAAGCAACTGCTGATAGTCGCCTTTGTTATCAGCTAAATTGAACTTCTCAGCCGAAAAAAAAAAAACCACCAAAAGACACGATAAATCAACTTTCATATATGCTTGTTTGTATGCAATCAAAAAAACATTTACATAAATATATACAATAAATACATCTGTGTTTGTATGTTTATAAAAAAAAAAAAAAACAGTAGAAAAAAAATGTTTATTTGTCGCCTGCCAAACTATTTACAATATGAACGATGCAATGGAGGGCAGATCATCGCCTGGAGTCATGGGAGTCTCCAATGCCAGTGGTTGCTATAAACAGTCAATAACCTTAAGGTAAATGCCTTGCTCGCTGGCGAGCAGAGGAAAATTGGCATCGAAGCTTATGTGGTCAACAGTTCGATCGCAGATCTCGACCCGATGCTGGCGCAGGAAGTAGATCAGTCCCAGCTTGATCTGCAGCAGTGCAATCTGCATGCCAATGCAGTTATGCGGTCCGGCGCCAAACGGTAGATACGACATGGGAGTGTGGAGTTTCCTGTTCTCGGCAGTGAAACGATCTGGATTAAACTCCTCCGGATTGGGCCAATACTGCAGGAGAAAAGTCGGAAAGTTGTGTGGAGTGTGGTTGGCTGTTGCTCTCGCAACTCACCTTAGGATCATGATGGATGGCTAGAGTGGATATGTAGACGGGCATTCCACGACGGGCAAGACACTCGGCATGGGGACGGAGTGAATAGAAGCGCTTCTTGTTGATGGGCGTGCATTCGCGCTCAAGCAGCGGGACGATTGGATACTTGCGGAGCGTCTCCTCGGTCACCATGTCCAGATACTTCATGGCCGCTATGCGTTCATAGCTCAGACTCAATTGGTTGGCCGGCCGGCTGGGATCCTGTTCGGCGGCCAGCTGGTAGGCCTGGCGTATCTCGCGCTGGAGACGTGCCTGCATTAGGGGCTGCTTGGCCAGTTCGTAGAGGGCAAAGGACATGCTGGACGAGCAAGTCTCAATGCCGGCCACCTCAAAGCTGGCCGCCTGGGCAGCCAGGAAGTCTGGGTGGTGGGTAAAGTGTGATTTGTCCTGTCGCAAATCGGCCTCCTTCTTCAATGTTAACAGCATTTCGATGAGATCATTGCGTAGATCGCTGCCACATTCGCGCTCCTCAATCACCAGCTGGGTGATCCGCCGCAGGAACTCCAAATGCGGCTCCGTAAACAGCTTGGAACGCATTAGCGACACTAGCTTTGGCAGAAAGAAGATGACAACAAAGTCCATTATGCGCCGCATGTTCGGCCGAAAGATGTCCTGACAGTGTGAACCGATCTCTGACTGCGTGTTACGTAAACTGTACGAACGTAAGCCAAACGCTATGCTGGCTATTATGTCTGTATTGTACAGATCGCAGACATCCTTAATGCTGACGATCACGCCACGCGAAGTTGCATCGCCGCGCCGCAGATCGCGCGTCAAGCGCTTCAGATACCACTCCAGGTCACAGCCGATCTACCCAGAGGGGTAAAGCGACAGAAGCAACGAATAACATAAAAGAGACAGACAGACAGGCGAGGAGGGGGAAGAGAAAGAAAGAGAAACACACATGTGGAGTTTGTTCAATAAGCAATGTAAAATTTTACACTGTGCAACAAGAAATGGCAAATTGTGTGGGGGAAAATTAATTTTTTTAAATATTTATGGGAATCTAGTTATTGACTTGGGTTTTAATAATAGTAGTTTTGGTCGCCATTGGAATTTAAAATAGATTTTTGATCTACAGATGACATATTTATGGTTCTGATTTGTAGTTTAATCGGAAAAATATTTACTTTTGTATATTAATCATCAAGAAATATTATTAGGAAATATTATTTATGGATTTCTTAGCCTCACAGCATTCTCCATGAAAGCAAAAGTAAGTGAGAGAGCGAAACTGAGAGAAAGCAAGAGGGAGAGAGAACCATTAACTCTTCTGTTTATATTTACGTTTGACTTCAGACCAATACGATGGCAGTTTTAGGCCATTTGATGGACTTTAAGTCCATCAATCAGAATTTAATTAATTGAAATGTCTAACAAGTGTCAACCCTACGCCATAACGTCTCTACGTTTTGCCCTTTTGTTGCACAGTGTAATTAATTGTTTATTTGCGTGGAAAATAAAAAAAAGGGGGGCAGCAGCCGGTTATGTTGAATCAGCTTCAGTCGCAGCGTCAATTGCATTTGCCCTTGCAACTATGTAGCTTGGACTCTGCCTAGCCACATGAGGGGGCCACTTGGACTCTGTCTGTGACTGCGACTGCTACTGTGACTCACCTCCTCCATGAGCGAAAACATTTGCTTGATCTTGGCCCCGGTGAATGCGGGCGACAGCTTGGTGCGGATCTCACGCCACTCGGGCTGCTTGGCAAAGAACAGATTCAGTGAACCAATCTTGTCGTGCCGCATATCACACTTGGCGAAGCGATTCGAGAAGCTAACAAAGTCCTCGATCAGCACGGTGCGAACCAATTCCAGATCACGGATGAGCAGAGCCGGCTGATGGAACAGGTAGATGCCCACGACGGGTTCATTGCGGAAACGCTCATCGAAATAGAAGCGTCGCAGCTGCAGAGGGAACGATTCCTCTAGCTTAAGGACTTTCTTCAGGTTGCCCAACAGGTGGGTAGGCTGGACGAACTTCACCCGACGTCGCTGCCAGTAGACATAGGTGCGTCGTGACCAGATGAAGACACCCGTTAGTATGGTGACAATGGCCAGCAGTATGTTGGTCGAGTAGGTCATGCCGATGCCGGCACTGATGACGGTGGAGAGTAAAGAGAGGCGACACTGTAGCACTGGACACAGTGGCACACTAAGCGGTGCAGTTGGTTGTAAATATTTACATGAATACACTTAGACAAATTATATCACAAAAAATGAACTTGAATTGTTTTCACAAGATTTTTCGGATTTTTTTAGTTTTTTGTTTTGCGTTGGCCACGGCGGCAGGGCAACAAAAACAACACGCGAGGCCCCTAACGCGGCGGCGACGACGTCAACAATAAGAACAGCGGGCAAGAACAATACGGAGAAGAAGAAGAAGAAGCAGAAGCTCCACAGTGCAGACAGCACAGGCAATGGGCTCTCTTCGGGCAGTTAAGCACACTCGCATACACACATACATGCACACACACACAGAAGAAAAACA